>JAGKTI010019220.1:0-12103 GCA_018397915.1 Birgus latro | reverse complement strand
TATATATATTAGTAGGTTTAATAATGTTTCCTCTAACTTCCTATTGTAATGATTGTGAGTCCTGACGGCGTAATACCCACAGATTGTCGGTGCACCATCGAGGCCTCTCGTCCTGGTGTAGAAGTGACCACGGTGCCTTTCTTACCAGTGCCCATTACACAAAATTCCCCCCCTTCTATCTCTTTCTGTATTGTGAGGTCGGATATGAAATTGATTGGTCCATTTGAATAATATATTCTTTCGATGTGAAATGTTTAGTTGATAGCGAGTTTTGGTATTCATATGTTTTTGTTTCCCCTAAAAGTACAGATATTTCAAACTCTTTAAAATTTTAGTCAGTAGTATCTGTCTTTGAATAAACAATATATCAATTAATGTAAACCTTTGGGAATTAGGGCGAATGTTCCAGACTTAGAGGAGCTTTTGGTGGAGGTAGTGTCTCGGGGAGTTAGTTCCACGAGTCCGTTAAGAGACCGTGGAAGTGCAAGTCACGCACGTGTTTGATTTTTTTTTTTTTTTTTTTTGGAATACTGTATCAGGTTAAGAAGTGAAGTTATATAAACATATTAGTGTATGTAAATTTTTTTGATCGGGCATATATCCACCTGTGTGCAAGATTATACATCATATTATAGTGTGATAATATCCCAAGTATTCTATCAGCTGTGGTGAACACACGCTTGAAATATTTGAACCTTGTTACGTTAATCTATCCTGTAATAATCTCAGTGGGAAGAGAATTCATTTATTTCAGTTTTCTAGGATATTCATAGTCTGAAAAGTAATCTATGTTTATTTTTAATCGAAATCTAGTTTTCTTACACTGTATGTTTAGAGTTAGTAAATAATAGATTAAGTTTTTATGTGTTTGATCTAAATTCCTCTGGGAAGTTTGTTTGTGAGATTGAGTGGCCCGCATGGTGTGTTGCTATCTAAAGACTCACGCACTCTGAACTACTCACGCTACCCCAATCACTCAGTCGCAAGGCCTCAGTGTCCTATATCTTACCTTAGTGGGTCTAATCATTCTTTCCCGGCATACGCTGGGTGGTGGCAGCCTACTCTTGTAATTCTGATTCTTCGTGTTGGGGTTTCATTCTGTTTTCAGTAATTAACGAGGCCCCTAAATTTTGCACCACGACACTGGTGGCTAAGTGATGGTAATATATTAATTTTCATTGTTCCTAGGGGAACCCACCTTTCAAAATTACCGCCATTACAGGTTCTCAGTATTTCTTTTTTTTTTTTTTTAGTTACTTGCCAGAGTTGCCAGATAGCCTGCTATATTGACTGGAGTCATTTTGTATAATGTACCATACGTGCTCCCTACGTGTCAGCAAGTGGGTTGGTGGAGGGTTAGTGCCCCTCCCTGTAAAACAAATAACTCAAAGTCAAATGGCCACCCCTTATGGGATTGTGGCGTCTGGCAATAGATAGATAGATTATATATGTAACTGCTAAATTATGTAACTTTTGTCAGTTTCTATGCTAAACAGTTTAGAGTGTCAAGCAGTGTAAGAAAACTCTGGCATGTTTTGGATGTCTCTGATTTGGTAAATGTGGGTGCTACAGTAAACTGGATTCTTCGAGTGTAATGCAAGGCTATAAAAGGATGGGGGGGTTGCGCGCCCTCTGACGGGCTCTTTGTTAGCCCGTGTCCCCACAAGTTGGGGCGAATATTCACAACAACAAAGACTAGAGGGGCAGACTCGCAGTCCATCTCCCACCGAGACAACACCTCCACCGCTGCTCTCGGTGGGACCAGCTCTCTGCAGCAGTGTTTCCGCCGGGGAGGGTGGGCCTGTAGGCCTAGATTCCGCCGACCCGGAGGTCGAGGCCGACTTTCTCCCTCCACCTGGAACAGGGCCTTTCCCTCGTGACTGGGCCTTCCTCCCTGGGCCTCCACCTGCTGCTGGGGAGCTGGGCGAGCGGGGGTATCGTCGGGGCGGCACCACTGCAGTTCGACCATTCTGCTCTCTCGCCCCGCCCTGCCCCCCCCCCTACGCCAGCGTCCTCTGTCGCCATGCAGGGGACGCCCCCTTGTTTACTGCATCACTCTGACGGGCTCTCCACCCTGAGCCCGTGCCACACCAGTGTGGCGAATCTCATCATCATCATCATCGGGACTAGAGGGGTACACACACACCACAAAGCCAGCAGAAGACACGGCGTGTGTGCTGGGCATTCCCCAGGCCCTGTCTTCCCCCTTACTATTGTTTTAATCAGCCAACACCCCACTGACTGGGCTAATGTATGGCCCGGCATGCACTATACTGTAGGTGCAGAAATCTTTGAACGAACGAATGAACTAGAGGGGTCAGTTCAGTTTGAGTTTAGCTCAGTGTCAGTTCAGTATCAATTCCAATTATTTGGAAAATTGAGACAACGAACTTAAGAAGCCAGTGTTTACTTACCATGCCTTAGTCGATATTGTTGATGTTCACCAAAAGGCTGCCCATAGGAAGAACAACTAACTGGACAACATCCTTCCTATACTGAACTACTGCCATTAAAGCCAGTGGCAGTGTGGGACAGGGATGTAACAGTGGTATCAGGATTGGCATCTTTAGAAGACTGCTGTAGTGAATCTAACCTTCGACATGGAGGCAGAAGGCATACAGGTTAGGCAGGAGGAGGCATTACTGGGTGCAGTTATGAAGCTATTACAAGCACAAAGTGTACAACTACAGGCACAGTATGAAGAACAGAAAGAACTCAAAGAACAATTACAGACACAGTGAACAACTAGCAGCACAAAGAGAAGAACAGAAAGAGCGGTGTGAACGACTTCGTGAGGTATTACAGGAGCAACAGAGGGAGTTACAACTGAGGATGCTAGGACAGCTTGATGCTTTCATGGGGAAAATGAAAGAAGAAGAACAGACGAAAGAGAAACTATATGCTGAGCTACTGCAGCAGAAGTATGAGGTAAGCAATAATGTCTTGGAGTGCAGACAGCATGCAGACAACCACGTGAATCATGTAGTCGACCATGTGAAGATAATTTGTGGGCAAATTGAGGCTGTAAAGAAATATTACACTGCTGAGCTTCAGGTTAGTGAACAGGGAGCATATGAAAAGAATGGACAGTGTATGGCAAATCTTGATGGACCCCAAACATCTAAAGGCAGCATTACAGGGTTGAATAATGAGAATGAAGGAGTTTTAACCCGCCGAGTCCCACCGACGTACGATGCACGTCGCTACTTTTTATCCGCGGACAGACCCAACGACATGCATCGTACGTCACTCAATTGCAAGGCCCATTGTGTGCACATTTTTCAACATTCGCGGGTGATTTTTGGTAGGCATATGTGGGAGACCTTCCTCTACCTGTTTTCAAGCGGGGATACTCCCTGGCCCCACCTAACCCCCCCTTCCCCTCCCCCTCCCCCCACACTGGGCAATTCACCTGTTAACTGTAACCGGGCCAGTAAAGGTATGTTGCCCCACGGTCTCTCCAATGACGAAATTCACGGTGAAAGTGATTCCTGAGGTGAAGGACAAAGAAACAAAGAAGCTAGAGGTAGAAACAGAAGTGATGAGGTGGTAATGTCGTAAAGGAAGGTGCCATATACTGGGGTTTTGGGTGAGTGAACAATGCTTATAAACGCCTATATTATTGTGTGAAAAGCAATATAGACTTGTACTACACATAAATTCGTACCAAATAAATTATATAAATACGTAATTTAAAGTGGCTTGAATTAGTTAACCCCTCCATAGTTCGTTTTCTTTAGCCAGGTACCCTGAAAAAGAAGGAAAACGTAATGTTGAGTGACACCTGCATCAACATGTCTAACCTCAGGATCGCAATTTGTCTATGAATTTTCGATGTTTCTCACCAAAAGCAAAGGTTTCAGCCAAAAAACAAAAAGTTGAAAATCGGTCGGGATCTGGGGGTAGGCTAGGTAAAAAACCGGTTGAGACTGGGCGGGTTAAGTCCTACACATAATTATGATGCCCCAGTTTTTAGTCCCCAGACCAGTGCAGTGCATGGCTATAACGGGGGTCCAGTTAAAAAGAAACCTCCAAAATTTGATGGCAAAATATTTTGGGAAGCTTAACGTGTGCAGTCTGAGATTCTTGCTGATCAGAATGGTTGGGATGATAGGCAGAGGGCAGCACAGCTTCATACTAGCCTCAAGGGTGATGCAATGGAAATGCTGGGCCAGATACCATTAGAGGAGAGGAACAGTTATCGGTCCTTAGATGTAGTGGAGCACGGATATGGGACCATGTACCAGACTGAGGTTTACAGACCAAGATTCCAGAGCCGTGTACAGGCTCGAGGCGAATCTCTACTGAAGCTTGCTTATGACCTGGAGAGTATGGCACACAAGGCATGCCCTGGAGCAGCACTTAATCTGTTGGCTATTCTTCTGAGGGACCAGTTCATTGATGCTCTTGATAATGAAGAGTTGAAAGTGCAAGTGAAGCAGGCATAGCCCAGAAGCATGCAAGAAGCACTACTCAGGGCTCTAAAATTTGAGTCCTATGTCAGGTCCAGTACATCCACTTTTCAGGTAAGTCATAGTAGGGGATTCAAGGTAAGAAAGGTGCAGGTATGTGAAGTGGAAAAATTTGAAGGAATTTGCTGGTACTGTGCAAAGCCAGGAGAAAGGAAAGAGGACAGCTACAACTGGAAGAGTAAACAAGAGAAGACCAGAGGAGGATGCTAGTTCTGTGGGAAGCTGGGACACACGAAGGAGGATTGTTACAAATGGAAGAAGGAGCAAGAAGAGAGCAGTGCATGGAACTCTACAATTGTAACAAAAGGTTTTGGACATGTAATTAGGTTGTACACCAGCTCTGGGTGTCCAAAGAAGAAGGAGGGTGATAAGAAGGCTGTAGAAGATCAGAAAGAAGCAGAAAACTAGTGGAGGTGTGGTATTAAGGGGCAATCACCAGCCGGCTTTTCCCAAGTAGCCCCATCAACGAAAAAATGCAAGAGAAATGTGATCGACAGTGTGTGAATAGACGGAAGAATAGATGGCAAGAGGTGTTCCCTGGTGATTGACCCAGCCTCAGAGCAGATTTCTGTGAGGCCTGATGTGTTACATCATCAGTATCTGCCTTAGTCATCAGAACAATTGTGTGGCATAACTGGGCACCGCACAGAACTGAGGGGACCCTTGGATGTCCTGACTGAAGTGGCAGGGCAAGAGGCCGCACTTCCAGTCTTTTTAGCCGAGATGCCTTCTTGGTCTGGACTATCTGATGACCGTGGGATGTGAGCTGGACTTCTGCTCCATGAAGCTGAGGGTTAGAGGAAAGTCAGTTCCCTTTACGGCAGTAAGACATATCAGTTCTAGTTGTGAAGTGAGTGTGCTCCACACTACAGTAATATCCCCAAAACCAGAACTATTGCTGCAGTGCAAGGTGCGAGGCCCTTTTGACAGCTGTCCAGGGGTAGAGGAGCCTGATGTCTCGTGCATGATGAAGGCCGGAGTGATGGTGGGGCGAACTTTGGTGCAAACAGGTGCAGGCGAAGTGTTGGTTGTGGTGGCCAATTTCTCACGTGGGCCACAGAAGATTAACGAGGGAGAAATCGTGGGACTGTGCCAGGTGGTGGACCTTGAGTTGCATCAAAGGAAGGCCTGTAAAACGAGTGTAGCCAAAGAAGATGGGTATCTGCCAGACCACTTACAAAACCTATTTTCAAGGAGTTGTCAATACCTGGATGACTCACATATGCTGATGTTAAGGCAGCAGCTGATGAAGTTTGCTGATGTCTTTTCCACTGGAGACCTAGACCCTGGGTGCACTGATCTGGTGGAGCATTGTATAGACACTGGGGAACACTGCCTGATAAAACAGCCAGTGCAAAGGATGGCACAAGCCCAGTGCCAAGAAATGAAGAAGGTGATGGAGCATCTCCAAAGTCAAGGAGTGATAGAAAAGTCCAGCAGACCTTGGGCATTAGCAGCGGTTCTGGTAAGGGTGAAGGATGGCTGGGTAAGGTCCTGTTTGGATTATCAAGTCCTGAATGAAGTAACAGCGAAGGATTCAGAGCCCTTGCCAAGGTCTGGTGATGCGCTGGATGCTCTGTCAGGTGCCAAGTGGTTCTCTGCCCTAGATATGAAAGCAGGAAACCACTAGGTCAAGGTTGCAGAGAAGGACAAGGAGAAAACATCCTTTTCTTATGGGCGGGGTTTATGGCAGTTTAAAGTGATGCCACTTGGCCTATGCAACGCCCCAGCTACTTCTGAGCACCACATGGATTGTGTACCTAAAGCCCTGCACTTGCAGACAGCTCTCATTTATCTGGACAATATAATTGTGTTTGGATGGACTTTTGGCCAGGAATTAGAGAGGCTGTCAGAGGTGCTTAACAGGGTCCAAGCAGCACACCTCAAGCTGAACCTGAAGAAGTGCTATTTGTTCCAGAAGGAAGTGAGTACCTGGGACACATTGCAGGCGAGGGCGGCATCTGTACTTATCTAGAGAATGTGGCAGCTGTGGATAATTGGCAGGTTCCAACTTGTATGAAGGAACTATGGAGTTTCCTGGGTGTATGTACTATTGCGGCCAGGAATTCGTCGCCACCCTCTACCTGTATGGTCATTGCAGAAGCTGCTACACTATACAAAGGCAGAATGGGAAACGTTCCGAAAAAAATCAAGACGTAATATATAGTTCTCGTGGCATCAGTCCCAAACAGACTTTAAAGTCATTGAAAATGAGAGGGGTGGATCCATTACTAACCATGTTTGTATTTCATAATACGCATAAGCGATAATCAAAATGCACAGCAGATGTTACTTATTAAAGAGAAGTTTATATGTGGTCTATAGTAATAATAACTGAGCTGAGCACGTTGCAGGCCACTACTAGATCTTGTTACGTTCACATGGCATCACAGTGATTTGACTATACGCTGTTTTTCTGACGGCTTGGATGCAGGTCTTTTCCTTTTTATGCATGATGTAGGAAGTGTATAATATTCATGCGCCATTAAATTATATTAGTTTCTTTTGAAACGCTTTATTATAATTATCCTCGTTTTGCATTCTGTTGAACAGAAGTTGCCAGTATAGTTATCATCCATGATATTTTATATTAAGAAATATATGTGGAACTCATTCATCAAAGGATGTGGAGAAATACCAGTTTTTGTTTATATTTGGTCACGGACCTGCGTAGATGTATTACGTATTATCTCCATAATCCATTGCCATAGCTGATATCTCTCCTTCTTTATTTAATGAAAGTTTCTATCAATGAAAGTGCCAACGAAATCTCTGCTGCCTATTCTATTTCATGAAATAAAAATATACAATTATTTGTGTATGTATGACAAGGACACTTACTAACTCACACACCCCTTTACTTGCTCCTGTTGCCTGTCACTGTATTGTATTGACAGAGGCTAATAACACGATGTTTCGGGGGTTCACATCTCCGAGACACCGATGAATTAAGGCAGTATGAGGTTCTCTTTGTTATGGTGTGTATGTTTACATGGTATCTATGAAGTAATGCCGTTTCTAATTACCGTATTCTATATCCTTCGATATGTCACAGTCGAGTTTTCCGTATACATATAAGCATCATCATAAACATAAATAGAACATTACAGAGTATATGATATAAACAGAAATGTCTAGTAGGCAACTAGTACATCCACGAATGCGACGGTGCCACATCCCCGGGTTGGCCAGAGGAGGGTGGCAAACTCTTGGCCGCAATAGTACCTACTACCGGCCTTTTGTCAAGGACTTTACAATGACAAAAGCACCTCTGCACAAATTGTTGGGGAAGAGGCAGAAGTTTGTGTGGACAGCAGTGACTCCTAAGGCCTTCAACGAACTCAAGCATGCATTGGCAAGCTCTCCAGTGATCAAAGTCAGTTATTTATCCTGGACCATAGTATTGGTGGAGTTCTGTCGCAGAAGAATGACAGAAAAGAGTATGCGGTGGCATAATTCAGCAAGAAACTCAGCTCACTGGAGGAGAACTACTGTGTGACCCATCTGGAGCTCCTGGCAGTGATGAAGAGCCTTGATTTCTTTCATCCCTACTAGTATGGATCCAACTTCATCATCAGGACAGACCATGCAACACTCAAGTGGCTGAAGGCATTAAAGAATCTGGAAGGACAAAGGCACACTGGCCTGGGAAGCTAGACCAGCACAGTTATGAGTTGCAGCACCATCCTGGGTGGGTACATGGCAATGCTGACAGCCTGAGTCATCGGCCTTGTTACCCAGAGTGCTGGCATTTTAGTAAAAAAGAAGATCATAGAATGAAGTGCAGCCGTACTGCTGTGACAAGGCCAGTGTCAGCCGACGAAGACCTGAAAAGGATGCGTTTCCAGGTTTAGCACTGCGGCTAGAAGCTTCTGGAATCAATTGGACCTTCTTCGTTTGAACAAAGGACTACTAGAGCATCACTGGGAGACACCCAATGACCTCAGAAAGTATTGGCAACTGGAGGTTCTGAATAATATGAGGCCTGGGTCTTGGATGAGTCTCATAACCAGATCACTAGTGGGTACCTGAGAGTGAAGAAAACTGTAGGCAAGCTGCGGAGGTTCTACTGGACTGGCATGCGTCAGGTTATTGAAGAGTGATGTCGGGCCTGTGATGTGTGCCAAAATGGGACCCACGCAAACCGGTTGCACCCCTCTCCAGCTGTACCAAGAGGGTGCACCGATAAAAAGAGTTGCGTTGGACATTACTGGACCTCTGCCACTCACTGAAAGAGGAAACCAGTATATATGTGTTGCCATGGACTACTTCACCAAATAGCCAGAAACCTATTCCATCCCTGATCAAGAGGCTGCGACTGTTGCTCAGGTGTTGGTTGATCAGTTTTTCAGTGGTTTGGGGATGCCACAAGAGCTGCATTCAGTTGAGGGTAAAAACTTCGAGTTGCTGATTTCCGTGAGTGATGCAAGTTACTGGCGATCAAGAAGACCAGGATGACCCCACTAAGGCCACAGTCAGATGGGATGGTTGAGAAATTTAGCTGGACTCTGGAACAAGAACTGGC
Organism: Birgus latro; assembly: GCA_018397915.1. Classification (NCBI taxonomy): domain Eukaryota; kingdom Metazoa; phylum Arthropoda; class Malacostraca; order Decapoda; family Coenobitidae; genus Birgus; species Birgus latro. The sequence goes on along the minus strand of JAGKTI010019220.1, from coordinate 3,106 downwards.
ATAGAGGGACAAACGGAATGGGGTCAAAAATTACCTGTGTTGCTGGTGGCATATCGGTCTGCATCCCACAAGTCTACCGGCTAGATCCCTACAAAAGTGATGCTGAGCTACGAGGTATGTTTACCCATTGACTTGTTAATGAGAAGACCACTTGATGAAGAGCTGCCTACAGACACCTCCAGCTATGTGAAGCATCTTCAGGAAAGACTGGCTAAGATACATCATCAAGTGCGAGAAGCTCTACAGTTTTCAGGAGAGGCGATGAAGTGCAAGTGTGATGCCAAGGCAAGTGAGGTGAGCTTCAAGGATGGTGATCAAAATTTAGTTATACAATCCTCAGTGGAAGGAGGGACAGTCACCAAAGCTGTGTGCCTGTGGGAAGGGCCTTACTCTGTGCTGGACCGCCTGTCAGACGTAACGTACCGGATTCGGGGAGGCAGGAAGTCTCGCCCAAAGGTGGTACACGTGAATCGTCTGTTGCAGTACCATGGGCCAGGACATTACAGCTGTGACGTCTCCGAGGAATCATGCTCTCCTGTAGCTGAGTATGTTAAGAAGGATCAAGGAGCTGAAGTACAATCGCCCAAAGAAGTGATGTCCCGATTCCCAGTACCTTTCGCTCAGAAAGTGGTATCTGCCAACTGTCACGGCCATGTTATATTTTCTATATTGCACACTCGAAAGAACAGTATTTGGGTAAACAACACCAAAAAGTAATATATTAGCTTTTTTACCATGTATATTTCGCATTACGGAAGAGGAAACCACAATACACTTAAGTTGAGGCTTAGCAGTACGAAAGAATGTGAAACGCACTCCCTATCACTCGACGGTTTCAGGGTTAAAAGGCGGAGAAACTCTCGTAATACTTATTTTCCATTCAAAATCAACAATACTGAAGGAAATATGTCCCCTAAAATAAAACTCGCAGATAATCGTAATTTCGAAATCATTAGTGTCATCAAATCAGAAAAATAAACATCTAAAGATATATTATCCACATTTAATTCTCTATGCGGGATGATATTCACGCGGGTAAACTCGTAAGTGCTGAAAGCTTGAAAGCAAGATTGATCAACAAGAAACTACAGCCTATCGGTGCAAGCAGATTATTGCTCTTTATTTAGCAAATATTCCAGTAAGACATATACTGGCACCTTAACAGTTAACAGATAGATAAGCGATATAGAGGTAGAACATTGGAAATTTGCTACTGGAGCCCCTCGTAGCACACGACCAAGACAGACGGATTAATATGTGTGCCCAAGAACAACTACTTACCACTTGTGTTGCTGTCAAGAAGCAAATTAATCTTCCGGCATTCAGTGACGTTAGTGAAACCAGTGTAATCATAAGTGGAAAACTGGTCATTTTTATTCACACGAAATTCCAACATGTTATAAAACATGTAGGGCAGTTGCATGGAAGAACTAAAGAGGGAGAGGTTGATAGTCAAAAGCATGAATCCGACAATGAAGATAAAACCAAACATTATATTAAAAATAAGGGGGAGTGGGGGGGAGGAACTGTGACAGAGGTCGAGACATCCTCTCCCTCCCTTGCCGTGGTAATGACTGGCGGGAGGCCTGCCGTGCACTGTTGCCAAAGGAAAAATAATTGAAATCCGCTAAATTAGTCTCAGATGCGGTAAAAATCCCCCAGACTGAGGGAAATTAACGAAAAAAATGGGCAAGACCTAAAAAAAAAAAAAATGGCCAAGGCCTAAAAAAAAAGAGCTAGAGAAATGTAATAATTTTATACCAGCTAGACTGCTTTTGAAATCTCTAAATTTAGCGGGAAAATTGCTTCATTGGTAACTGCTGGCATGAGTCCTGAAAACGTGCCAGATGTCACTATTTATTTATTTTTTGATTGATCTATTAAAAAAAAAAAAAAAAAAAAAAAGCTAAACTTAACTTGGAGTACGATAAGTCTCTTCCATTACCACGGAAACAAACAGTCGTAGGTAGGACTTAGGGAACGTGATGATAAGAACAGGAGGGGGATGGAGAATTAAGCAGGAAAAAGTCATTTAACACCCTGAAAATAGTCAGAAATATATAGAAAACACACTGGAGGAATGTAAACTGAATTGGAAAGTTTACTGCTGCTTAACATAAAGCGTATATTTACCGATTTTTGTTTAGCCACTTAACACATAGATGATTTCTTTAATTTAAAACCAAAGATTTAACCCCTTCCATACGATGGTATTTTTTCTTCTATTCTCGCGTTCTCCATTATGCATTTTAAGAGAAACTAGTCGAACTGGTGGGTAGATACCTTCAAGTCCCCCATAAATTAGATGTGGGTTTTTTGTGTTGTAGTCTTGCTCCTGTCAAATAATTTCTGTAAGATTATAAAAGCCCGCTCTGTGTGAAAGTATAAACGAAAGGTATATATAGGCAATAACCCCTCAAGCTGGAACAGTCTCTTGTAAACTGAATAAAATCATTAAATGAGAGTAACAACCACAACAATAAAGTATTTGGACTGAAGTGATTTTCCCCACCCTGGGACTCTCCAACTGAAAGAAATCGTCTGGTCTGCAAGCATACTGTATATGGGTCAAGAAATGTACTAAAATACTGACGTCCAGTTTCAGTCCGTCATTTTTATTCAATTTTTGCTGTTTCCTACCGAATATATTCAGTTTCAGATCGGCTTTTCCACCATTTACACTATTTAGGGAGTCGTTCTCAGTTAACTAAAGTTGTCGTTCACTGACTGAAGGAAATAAAGCTACTATTACTATACTGTTACTGTCCTGCCAACGCTGTGACCCTCAACCCCGGTTTGGCCAGTGTAGTGCTGGTGGCATGTCACGGCTCAGAAGGAATTATTCATAAATTAAAGGTCATGTTTCAGAAGGGACCCAAGGCAACAGACAATATATGGATTGCTGGCTTTCTGGAGGACATGTATATAAATAGCAGGCATAGGCGTGCAGGAACAACACCTGTTATCCTTTTTCCCACCAGCCACTAACATATTTCAGCTAACATTTCAGCTGACAAAATTTGCCTGATAATGGAGTCAGGGAACCAACACCTGAGAGTCTGAAACTGTTGTCGTTTCACACACACACACACACACACACACACAC
>JAGKTI010019218.1:0-17147 GCA_018397915.1 Birgus latro | reverse complement strand
ACATCGCGATGGTAGTGGGGAGGTGCTCCATCTTGCTGAAAGTAAATATCGCTGTCTTCACCAAACATCTCTGTAATTTGTGGACCAACAAATTCCTGAAGCAAGTTGAGGTAGCTCTCACCATTGACAGTTTCGTTGAAAAAGAAAGGTCCTATGATGCCCAATGCGGATATTCCACACCACACTGTTACTCCTGGTAAGTTTACATGGCGTTCAATTGTTACGTGAGGATTTGCAGGACACCAGTACGTGCAATTATGGCGGTTAATGGTACCGTTTAATTTGAAGGTTGCTTCATCGCGCCACACAATTTTGTGTGCAAACTCGACATCGTCTGCACATTTTGCCAGGTACCATTCACAAAATTCGACTCTCCGGTCAGGATCGTCTTCGTTGAGAGCTTGACACAGCCTTGGAATGTAGCATTTCGAATGCAGACGCTTCATGATGCGGTTTACGCTATCTTTTGAGATGTGGGTTTCCCGAGCAGTTTGGCGAAGTGATTTCTGTGGTGATCGAAGGAGTGTTTCCTGCACCTGCAGTTCTTTTCCAGGGGACGTAGATGTCCGTGGTCGTCCTGAAAGTTTATTGTTGATATTCTGAACGGTTCCATCTGCTTCAAATTTATCTCTGATGCGTGCAATGGTCCGACGCGTGGGTGGCGGTTTTGCAAATTGATTTGTGAACCGGCGTTGCACTTCAGTGGCGTTTTCGGTCTTCCAATAGCATTTCAGGACAAACTTTCTTTCTTCGAAACTAAGTTGATTTCCTGCCATAGCTTCAGTAATTCAGGATATCTGCAACACAAAAAAAGACTGAGTACATTTATAATAGTCATCAATTTGAACATTTGTCTCATGTATTCGATGCTATTTCATTTCGCTCTATGTTCATAAATAAAGGTTTTCTCGTCATTCAAAGAGTGAGTACATTTTTTTGAGACACCCTGTATACTGTATGTCAAACACCCATGGGGACATCACAAAACCTTGTCACACACCCACAATGATCGTGAACCATTCACTTAGATGCCCATTTGCCCTTATGCATGCCTAATTACCATCATAAAAACTCTTGACAGCACCTAGCAGCTTACCATCTACACTGTATATGCACAAAACCTTCCACAATCCTTCTCTGTCTACTTTGTCGTATGCTTTTTCCAGATCCATGAATGCCATAAACACCTTAAAGTCCTTCTCACACGCCTTCTCCATTATCTGCCATTGTGAATATTTGATCCGCACATCCTCTGCCACTCCTAATGCCACTCTGTCACTCACAAGGGCTTCTAACATCTGTCTTATTTTCTCTATAGTAATTCTTCCATATATCTTCCCTACGACACTCAACTGACTTATGCCATGATAATTCTTGCACTCATTTTGCTCACCTTTATTTTTGTACAGGGGTACAATCACTGCCTTGTTCCACTCTGCTGGCACAGTTTCACACATCCATGCCTTCTTACATATCTCCAACAAGTGCTTCATGGCAAGGATGGTGTTAAGTATTACACATTGGAGTGAAAGACAATTTTTGGAATCAAAAAGCAAAATGTACAAGATATACAGTACAGTACTCACAACATACTCACTTTGATGATGCCTTCTTTGTTATATTCTTACACATTCCAAACTGTTTTCATACAGTTCCATACAGTGTAGAAATTTTTCAAACATGGGGGGTAGATATTGCTCTCAATAACCCTTTCAATATGCTAGGTCTTTAATAAGCTGACTGAAGTCATTTGGAGATCACAAAAATACATTAAAACAAGAAGTGGGCATGGGCAAGTCATGCCTTTCAGAAAAAAGATAATATACTGGCAAAAATGACACCACTGTGGTAACCCAGAAGTGAAGTGAGAGGGATAAGTAGGTAGAGAGTAAGACTAAATGGTGAAATCTGCAAATATATCAGATAGGAATGGAACAGGCCAGCAATGAATGCATCACAGTGGAAAAAACCAATGGCCTGTAGCTATCCTACAGTGGTTGGTATAAACCACTGATCATTCACAGCAAACAGTAGAAGTTTACATAAATATCCTCTTTGCTTAAGTAGTGTATGGCTGAAAATGCTAATACTGTACTTATATGCCAATAATAAAGTGGAGAAGTGACCTGGTCAGATTATGAGCATATACATGCTCATTATGTATGAACAACTCATGCAGGAAAACAATGAAGTATATTATTGTACTGTGCTGAGAAATGCTCATTATAAACAACTGAATGAACAGTATAAAACATGTCTGGCATTATTAAACTGGATATGCAAAAAACTAGACACCAACAAGAGATGCAAAACACTGGGCTGTACTGTATTCTCATCACCATGGGTGACTTTTTAACACCTCTTCCATAGTAATTTATTTTGCTATTAAACCCAACTATTTAACCATCATCATCCGGGCCTCCTTTCCCACTCTAGGGCAGGGTGAGGAGTAGCAATGTCCAGACAGCTCAAATTTGCCAAGTCCAATGGGCCATGCCTCCATTCACTCATCATTCAAGCCCCCAGAATTCTGGCTCTATCGGATACACCAAAAACATTCACCACGTTTTGTAGCTTCACATAAACATATCCGATAGAGTCTCTCTCATCACCCCATCCATATATATATATAGAACACCCATGAGGACATCACACAACCTTGTTGCACGCCCACACCGATCGTGAACCAATCACTTAAATGCCCATTAACCCTTACACATGCTTCACTGCCATCATAAAAACTCTTGACGGCACCTAGCAACATACCGTCTACACCGTACATGAGCAAAATTTTCCACAATCCTTCTCCGTCTACTTTGTCGTATGCTTTTTCCAGATCCATGAATGCCATAAATACCTTATGGTCCTTCTCACAAGCCTTCTCTGCTATCTGTCTCACTGCAAATATTTGATCAACACATCCTCTGCCACTCCTACAGCCACCCTGTTCATCACTCACTAGGACTTCTGATATCTCTCTTACTCTCTCTATAATAATTCTTCCATATACCTTCCCTACCACACTCAATTACATGGCAGTGTCCCAACTATTTCTTGTGTGTTATTTCTTGCCAATGTACACAAGGACTGCATGCATATAATGCAATAAAATAGTAATGTGGTAAAAGCAGAAATAAAATGGTAAGCAAGAGATGCTAGGGAAACTCCTTAACCAATGAGAATGTACCCAGTTTTTCTGAATCCACTCATATTACCAACATCTTTAAATGAACGTCAACCACGGCATTACAAATTGTACATCAGTTCTAAAGTTTAGCACATCTACATTCATTCATTCATCATCTAATCCAGTGTTGCCCCATAAGGAACATAGGAGCCTGGGGCTAGACAAGTTGGTCCTGACATTTGAGATGAGAGTGACCAGCCTCACTCATCCCTGAGTAGTATTACATGAGCAATAAACCCCAACCACCCCTTGGATATAAACCTGCACCAGCTCAAACCAACTGGAGCACCTTAATTGCCCACTAGACCACCATAATTTGGTTATATGGTAACCACCCAGCATAGTAAATGGTTTCCTAGTGTACAGAAAACCATTTGGCTTGTCACTCTGTGTAGAGTCACCCATAGACAGAAGGAAGAGGAAAGGATGAAGGAATGAGAGATAGAAGAGAATGGATGGAAAGAAGGAAGGAAGAGAGGAAATGGCAGGCACCCGAGAGCAACACTATATAGAGTGAGTGGATAGTGAGCGTCCTCACCAACCACAACATATCTACATACTTATATAAAATAAGAAGGCAGTTCTTAAAACACAGCCGTAAATAATCTAGGTTACCAACTATCCTGTAAAATTTTCAAACACACAAATCTTAAGATGAGTGTGACCAGCCTCACTCATCCCTGAGTGGCATTACATGAGCAATAAACCCCAACCCAACCATCCCTTGGATATAAACCTTCACCGGCTCAATCCGATTGGAGCGCCATAATTACCCACTAAACCACCAGGTGCCAAAAATTTGGTTATATGGTTACCACCCAGCATAGTAAATGGTTTCCTGGTGTACAGGAAACTATCTGGCTTGTCACCCAGTGTAGAGTCACCCATAGGCAGATGGACGAGGAAAGAATGAAGGAAAGAAAGACAGAAAAGGAAATGTAAAGTCACCCAGAGGCAGAAGGACGAGGAAAGAATGAAGGAAAGAAAGACAGAAAAGGATGGAAGGAAAGAAGGATGGAGGAGAGGAAAGGGCAGACACTCTAGAGCAGCACTACATCGAGTAAGTGGATGGTGAGTGCCCTCACCTACCACAAGCCATTTCAATAATAACAAAAACAGAGTCTGACTTTCCTTAGCGCAAGGGAGAGTGTTCTTTCCAGAAGCATGCTCAATATTATTTAATAATACAGCCGCTGGAGCAAGAAATCTCCATGGCTGGATACCGAACAAATGTAAATTAGGGTTTTACCATATATACATCACACAGACTGCCAATAATAAATGTGTGCTGGGCCACATTGTGGTTACTCTAAAACACTTACCACACATTCCTCATCCACTGTTATGTTGGTGTCACTTACAGCCCAAGCATTACCTTGTAAGGTTTTAGATGGCAGCTTCCCAGGTGCCACAGGAAAAAAGTCTTTCCAAAGGTGGGTGCCTCCAGGTTATTGATGAGGTGTGTACAACATGTGAATGTTGCAGCACCAGCAGGACAAAGTTGCACTGTTATGCACCTGTAACATGATAAACAATTACTGCTTGTACAGGATACGACAACACTACACTTCAAAAAGCAATACACTGTCAATTCTTTACAAAGTGTATCAACAAATTACAGTACTCACTAGACGTCCATAATGGTGATCAGTATTAAAGTGATTACAAAAAGTTCAAAAGGTTTAGTCCATATCAGATGTGTTCAATAACATATCAGATAATGTACATCATTACAGTAATGGAATAGGCTAAAACTCTGTCTTCATAACATTATGGTTCTTTCCATGGGGTGGCTGGGGCTTACTGCTCACGTAATGCCACTTAGGGATGAATGAGGCTGGTCACTCTCATCTTAAACGTCAGGACCAACTTCCCTGGCCCTGTGCTTCTGCGCTCCTCATGGGGCAACACTGGATTAGATGATGATGATGATTTCATAAGAATACAGTACCCACCTTAGGCCTACATATTCTGTATCAAAATTTCTTATTTTTGGAATACTAATTAATCAAACTTGCTCTTTTAACACAACAGATAGCAAAAACAACAAAAAAAAGTCTTCTCATAGGACAATAATCAAGCTTTAAACACTACAGTTTCTGGTGTAAAATACTACAAATTCTCTTTCCACTGGAAAAGAGTAGTGAGTGCAATACTGTACACTGTTTGCTGATGGTTCTTTTGAGTGTTTTAATCAGCTGTCACAGTTTAACATGACTAAGACCTAATGAATCCATTCCATTAATTACTTTGGCAGTAAGGCCTCTTCCAGTGTGACAACTACAACAATTGTTTACATCGTTTTGATAAAATTTCCACTGGACAACTGGATGGCATAAAGCCAGCAAGAATGTAAACCCTGCTTCTTCAACACACATAGACAAATCCTAGCCCAAACTTACACTTTACTGCCTTCCTCTGTACTGAGCATCGATAGCTTCCTTACCGGCTCTGCTTCAACATTAAGCAAACTTTCTTGTCTACTATACCTACAGTAATAAAAATACAAAGTCAGAACAACTAATATACAGTATAGTGCTTGTGCTTACCACAAAAATGAGTAATTATTGTAAGAGTGTTATAGTCAGTCATTAATATATGCAGGATTACATTACAGACTTTACCATGCATATTGCAAAACCAATAATAATTGTCCCTCTCCCTCCCAAAAGTCCATGCAGTTACAGTTTAACTATGTGGTTGCCCAAGAAACGTTTGCAACACCCCAAAACGTAAAAAAATTACTGATGAAGACAAATTTTCACACATCATTAAGTGAGAAATCCATCCATCCATCTATCATCCAATCCTATGTTGTCTCACAGAGGAGCGTAGGAGCCTGGAGCTAGGCAAGTTGGTCCTGACATTTAAGATGAGAGTGACCAGCCTCACTCATCCCTAAGTGGCATTATGTGAGTAATAAACTCCAAACACCCCCTGGATATAAACCTGCACTGGCTGAATCCGATAAGAGCACCTTAATTTACCCACTAAACCACCAGGAGGTGCCATAATATAACTGGTTATATGGTTACCACCCAGCGCAGTAAATGGTTTCCTAGTGTACAGGAAACCACTTGCCTTGTCACTCAGTCTAAAGTCATCCATAGATAGAAGGAAGAGGAAGAATGAAGGAAAGAAAGACAGAAGAGGAAGGAAGGAATGGAGGGAGGATAGGAAAAGGCAGACACCAGAGAGCAGCACTACATCGAGTGAGTGGATGGTGAGCATCCCCAACTATTACCGGAGACTTTGTCCATAGCACCTATAATAAAATGACGTCCAAAAAACCTCATTATGGTTTGGTTTATCTTTTATGCTATATGTGAAAATATTGTGCTGCTCTTAACAATTTCACTACCTATCATAACTTTGATATTCAATTACTTTGCAATTCTTTAAGATTTCTAGAAGAGGAAACCACCACACTATGCCTCATTTTCTTATCCCAATTACCCACACTCACATCTCACTGCCAATACCTATGGTCATTTATTTAACCCTGAAAATACTGTAACCTCAGTACCTGATGAAAACTGTAATCAACCTCTCACTGTTGGCATGTGTTTCAATGGCACCTCCACCTGCCACGCACACCAGGAATGTCCTATCCCTTGAAAAGAAGCGGATGATTATCGGAAAACTCGACAAGGGATGAAGCATGAGTCATGCAGAGGCAAATGTGAAGTGCAATAGCACCTCCTATGCCACTGAACCACATGGGCTTTCTCTGCCTACTCTTTGGTAAGTTTATTCAATCTGAAATCTGTTTTATACAATGAAAATAAGATGATGATGATGAAGATAATGATGTTTATGATAATGATGATGATAATGCAGCTGCTGATGATACCAATGCTGATGTTGATGCTGATGATACTGAGGTTTATAATGACAAAGATGGTGCTGACGATGACAATGATGCTATATAACTCCACTTGCCTGCAATATGACGGTGCTGGTGCTGCTGGCCAGTTTGAGCATATGATTTAAGTGTAGGTGGTAGTAGAAGTGTGGTTTCATGCGGTGCTTGTTGTGGCAGGACCCGTCAGTGCTGCCTAGGTCATATGTATAAAACCCACATGGCTGTTCGCTGCTGCCTTCTGCTCAGTACTGGACAACGCGGTGATATCTGAAGGTTAGGTGGAAATTGATTACCTATCTCTCTCTGTCTATTTATCTGTCTATAGTCAGACGCCTTAATCCCGTAAGGGGTGGTCACATACATAATGCCTCCACGTTGCCCTGTCCCCTGCAGTTTTTGCTGCCCTCCCCCCCTTATCCCTTCTATCACTACTTCAATGGTCACTGCTTCTCTGAACTGTCTGCCGGCATCCCTCCACCAATACGATGGGTGTGTAGAACCCGTCTAGCAACAAACTCTCATCCCTTTTCTGTCCAACTCTCAAATCCAAGAGTTAGCCATTACTTCCAGTCCTTCATTTATGCAACAGGTCAACTCTGGAACTGTCTCCCTCTGTCTGTATTTCCTACTTCATATGATCTCCAATCTTTCAAATGCTGTGCGTCCAGGCATCTCGAAATGAACGGATCTTGAATTTGGCTCTCTCTCTCTCTCTCTCACTTTTTTTTTTTTTTTCTAAGGAACACTTTGTGGGCTCCTGGCCTTTGGTTCCTTCTTCCTTCCATAAAAAAAAAAAAAAATCCCCTCTCATATACCTCTCCAATCCAGCCTCCTACCTCATCCTTGGTCTCCCCCTTCCTTTCCCCTCCTCCTCCACCTCATCCACATACACACTCCTTGTTACATAGTATCGTTATACTGTACATACCATATATAAATAAAAATAATGCCATGTTTCCTCTTAGGGAATCTCCAGACAAACAGTGAGAATGACCAGGTTAAGTACGAGTATATGAGAGAGGGGTGTGTGAGCTGGGGGGAGGGCAGCAAAGTGGCAGGGGACAGGGTGACATGGAGGCAATTTGTTTCTGGCCACCCCTTACGGGGTTAAGGTGTCTGGCAATAGAGAGATGGGGGAAAAAAAAGAGTGCGACAAAATACCGAATCGGTGGTCATTTACCAAACTGATACTTCTGGTTGGAAAATATTATAATTTTTATCACCACATAAGTTCAAACGCACCTAATTATCTGAAACCTAGTAATATTTTTTTCCTAATTTAACTATTCATAAAAAATCTGGATTTGGAGTGAAAATTACCTAAAGTTAGTAGGTATTTCCCCTCCAGATCGTCAATATGCCTTGACAGACTTATCATCATCATCATCATCATCTGGACCTCCTTTCCCACCCTAGGGCAGGGTGAGCAGTAGCAACGTCCAGACAGCCCAAATTTGCCCAATCCAATGGGCACGCTTCCATTCACTCATCATTCGAGACCCCAGAATCACAGCTCTATTGGATATGCCAAAAACATTCACCACGTTTTGTAGCGTCACATAAACGTATCCGACAGAGTCAATCTGGAGACTTCTGCTTTTCAAAAATATTGATTTACAGTGCAAATAAATGTACCGGTATTTACATTGTGTTAGCTGGGGGGAGAGCAGTGAAATGGCGGGGGACAGGGTAACATGGAGGTGATTTGTTTGTGGCCACCCCTTCCAGGAATGAGGCATCTGGCAGTAGACAGATAGAAAGACATTGTAAATCAATATTTATACAAAACAGATGTCTGTCAAGGCAAAATGCTGAGCTAAATGTTTTTACTGAATCTACTGTAGTCAGCTCTGGCTCTGAATCCTGATTCTTTATTAAAAATTGAATTAAACACAAATTTTAGACTGGATTTCAGCAAATTTGGCATGTAGAAACCTATATGGAAATAAAAATTAGAATACTTTCCAATTAAAAATGCCGATTCAGTACTTCGTTGCACCAGCAAAAAATATATATATAGTAATTTCAATATAACCAAGCAGTCTTTGACCTAACCAAACATTCCTTACTTCCAGTCACTTTGTAACTTATTCAATGTCACCCATAAGCACTCTGACTGATTGAAAGCCAAGCACTGTGAATTACGATGAGCTGAAATTCCTAATGCTCTTCGCTTATTCCTCGTTTTTCTGTTATTCATGCGAGGGATGAGGTGGAAAGGTAGTCTGTTCAGGGTGTTTGTGAGTTAGAGAGGACAGCCTGACAGTAGAGGACAGGGTGATATGGAAAAATTATGGACATGGACCCTCTTAGATGCATTTTCATTTTTTTTATTTTTTATTTTCATATACAGCATCTCTGCTTTCTATTATCCAAAAACATATTAGAGATAGAAGTCAAGAGTGAGAGCAGTGGAAATGAATTATTTGAGAGGAGCATGTGGAGTCACATGGAGAGACAGACTGACAAATGAGGAAGTGAAGGTGCATTGTGGTGTGCATGTGGAGGTGATTGGAAGCGTTAGGAGAAACACATTGAGGTGGTTTGGCCATGTGGAGAGGATGGAGAGAGACTGACAAGGAGAGTGTATGTGAGTGAGGTGGAGGAGGAGAGAGGGAGGGGGAGGTCGAGGATGAGATGGAGGGATGGAGTGGAGAGGTACATGAGAGAGGGGGGTCTGAGTTGGGAGCGGGGTAGTGAAATGGCAGGGGACAGAGCAACAAGGAGGCGATTTGTTTGTGGCTACCCCGTGTGGGATTGAGGCGTCTGGCAATAGACAGATAGATAGTAACTGGGAAAGAGCTGCTGTAGGACCCAGTTGGAATGACTCAGCATTCTGAAAGTCCCCCATTGGGTGGAGCCTGTATGGGTTCTTTCTGAAGTATGGCTGGGGTTTATTGTTCGCATAATACCGGTCAAGGGAAATACTGGTCAACGTTGCCATAAATGTCGGGACTTTGTAACCTATCCCGGACCCTCATGCTGTTTACGTGAAGCAAAATGGGACTGATGATAATGGAATCATTGAAAAAAGATGTTTGAAAGTTACACATGAATTTATTCATTAGTGTGAATGAGGTTGAACATGTATCGGGTATCTCTTAAGACAACTGAATGAAGGAGTAAATCTCAGTTACTCCCCAGCTACGTGCAGTATATTATGCCCCAGCTAAAAGTACCCATTTCTTTTCTTCTATCCTACAGCAGCACAGTTTAATATTCAAATGCCTTTTCAGTTTCACTCAATATATATTTAGATATCACTCGTCTTCTTCTTCTTCCTAGGTTGAAGGGTAGTGAAGCGATGAAGCTTATACACCCTCTCCTGGTGGAAGTGGTACCCTGGGAAGTGGGGCCTGGCAGGGATGATTATGCACTGATGACCACTGTTGACCGAACGGTTTCTTGAAGAAAGCAGGGGAGGCTCATCTCACTAGCGGGGATTACAGGTGACGAAGTTGACCTGTGACGCGGAGGAACTGTTTCATGAGGCAGCACCTTGGCCTTTAGGTCCTCCGATAGGCCAACACCAGCTAGCAGAAGAGGGAGCATGAAGTTGTGGACACCACAGGCGATCAAGGCTGAACGGAGGAAGGTTCTAGTAGAGAAGAACCTTGGGCACCCAAGGATGAAGTGGCGGATGGTCTCATCTGTGTTGCCACACCATGGGCACGAAGGAGTAGGGGAGAGGCCTATCCTGTGCAGGTGTGCGCTGAGGGCTGTATGGCCAAGCCGTAGTTGGACCAGTGCGGTGTCCAGGTCACGGCTGAAAGAGCGAGCCCAAGGTTGTGGGGCAGATGATGAGCGATATGCAGAGAGGCATGTGTTGCATAACAAATCGGGGATGGCAGCATTCCATGAGTTGAAGAGAGTGCGAAAGGCGTGTGTAGAAAGGGAGGAAAAGTCAAGAGGATAGGGTTCAGTGTCTGTCGTGTCATATGCCAGTGTGGCCGCAGCATCGACTACGGTGTTTCCATGGATGCCAGTGTGAGAAGGGACCCACTGAAAATGTATTGTAAAGCCTCGAGCATGGAGAAAAAGAACAGAGTGACAGTCAAAGACAAATTTACGGTGAGAGGACAGGTGCCTGGAGCACAATAGGGCTAGGGAAGACTGTGAATCAGAAAAAATGATGACTGTCTGGGGAGGAAGTGAATCTCTGACAAACACCAAGGCACCGAGAATGGCAAAAAGCTCAACAGCAAGGATAGCATCAAGCCCGTCTAGTTTCCAAGTTCTACACAGGAAAAGGGAAGGGACAAAGATTGCTGCTGTCGTGGAGGGAAGGGAGGGGACATGAGAGCCATCAGTAAAAATCTGAGAAGAGTTAGCGTAATGGAGGGACACTAATTCACCAAAAAGGGGTAAGGCACTGGGAGAGTTGATGGATTTAATAAACGGGGCGTGGAGGTGTAAGTGAAAGAAGGACGGTAGTGGGAACCAAGGGGGAACTGGGGAGACAGTGGATATAGAGATAGGATGAGGCAGAGGCAGAGACAATAGGCTATGGGATTGCAAAGTTCAGACGAGGAATGGAACACGGGAACGTAGAGGCCAGGATGGGTTATCGTAGGAGATTCTAGGATGGGCATAAAGTATAGCCAAGGGGATAAGATGGAGAAAGGGAGAGACATTTATATAAGGATGTGCACTCTTGGAAAAGTCGGCATCGCTCCAGGGGCATAGTATTTGCCTCTGCATGCATGGCAGCGGCTGGCGAGGAGCAGAGTGCTCCTAGTGTTGTCCGGAGGGCAGACTTTTGAATTACATCAAGCTTACTTAAAAATGAGGGGGAGGCAGATCCATATATGGTACAGCCATAATCCAGTTTGCTCAGGATATACACTCGGTAAAACTTCAATAGGACTACCTGGGAGGCACCCCATCGGAAGCCTGTTAAGCATTTCATAAGGGAAAGGTGTTTCATACAGGAGACCCGTAAATAATCAATATGTGCCTTCTAAATCAGAATTGGGCCATCAAGTCGGAGTCCCAGGAAAGTGTAGTGATGCCGGAAGGGGACAGAGGTATCATGAACATAAGTAGTGGGCAGAGAGGGTAATGCATGTTTGAGGGCATAAAACATTAAAACACATTTGTCTACATTAACCCTGAATCCCCAGTCCACAAACCAAGTTAGGAGAGTGTTAATCCCCGACTGGAAACAGTCCTGTGCCTCCTGAAGGGTGGGTGCTGAGCTAAGGAGGGTTAGGTCATCAGCATATACTAGAAGGGAGGTGCCTGGAGGACGGGATAGTGTAGACAACATCATGTTAAAGAGGAAGGGACTCAAGATCGACCCCTGGGGTATCCCCCTACAAACCGGGAATGAAGAAGAGGTTATCCCCCCAAGAGAAACTGAGAAAGTTCTATCAGAGAGGAAACTACGGAACCAAGTCAGAGGTGTGCCAACTATCCCCATTCTTGATAAATTATAGAGGATCCCCCCATGGGAAGCAGAGTCAAAGGCCCCAGCCAGGTCTATAAAAAGGGACAGCATGACTTCCTTATTTCTATATGTGACTTGGATGGAATGTTCAAGTTGATGAAGAGTGTCGCGTCCTGGCCGGAAGCCGCACTGCTCCTCCAGGAGAAGACTCTTACTCTCTGCCCATCAATGTAGATAACCGGTTACTTACCACTCGCTCCATGAGTTTCCCGAGACACGGAAGAAGGGCTATCGGCCTGTAGCTACTAAGCAGGGTGGGGTCTTTCCCCGGCTTTGGAAAGGGGAGAATGGAGGCATGCTTCCACGTCATGGGAAAGACACCCAACCGCCAGCTATCATTGATCAATTGCAGGAGGAGATCATGTGCCACAGGGGGTAGATGGGTCAGGAATTCGTATGGAATAGCATCCGGCCCAGCAGGTTTGCAGGGGGGCAGTGCATACATGGCGATTGTCAACTCATGAGAAGTGATAGGGGATGACAAATCGGGGGGGGGGGGTTCGCTTCAGCCACCTCAACCACACACATGACCCGGGGCAAGTCAGGAAGGGGAGCTGAGGTACTAAGGGACATGCTGTGATGGAGGGCAAGTGCATTAGTTGCATCTGCGGTAGTGAGCAGATCCACTCCATCTTGGGTTAGAGGATATGTGTAAGTGGTTAATTTACCCTTCATGGCCCGCAAAAAACGCCAGGCGCAAGTGGAGGAAGTGGAGAATGACAGAGATGCCACAAAAGTCGCCCAGGCCTTCCTTTTTGCAGCTTTGACAGTATGGATGCATTCCGCATTTGCCATTCGATACTGAGCTCTGTTGGCCTTAGATAAGTAGACCTGCCACGTGCGCCAAGCCTGGCGCTTTGCTAACACCACCTGGTGACACTCCTTGGTCCACCAAGGGACCCCACACTGCAGTGCCCGACGGGAGGTGATCAATGAAAATGCTTCCCTGCCTGCCGCCATCAACCATTCCGAAAAAGCACCCGCAGCTAGATTTACGGGGAGATGAGGCACCAGCGGAGAGTCCATCAAAGCCTTGGAAAACTTTGTCCATCCACCATCCCACAGACGCCAACGCGAGCTCGCGGGAACCGAGTCAGAGACAGACATATCAGGGAAGCGGATTATTAGTGGGAGATGATCGCTGCCCATAAAGGGTCCCACAGTAAATTCCGCCCCATGAAAGTAGGTATCCCCTATACATAGGTCTAAAACTGAGCCTGCTCCCGTGTGTGGATCATAACGAGTCTTGAGGCCCACTGGGGATAGAAGGGTGTATCTGTCTGAATGTAATAGATAAGAAAACAGGGAAGAACCGGTGGCACTGACAGAGCTACAAGGGAGATCAGGTTCCCACAAGGGATGACGGGCACTGAAGTCACCAAAGACCAGTGCCGGTGAAGGGAGCTGGTCACGGTAATGTGTAAATTCAGCAATGGTGATATTACGACAGGGGTTGTATAAAATTAATACGGAAGCCCGACATCCCCGCAACTCTACCTGTGCACCTAAGGTCTCCAAAACCCCATTGGTATAAGCAGTGAGTGGAAAAGGCCTGTGATGAATACCGTCCCTGACCAGTAAGGCCAACCCTCCCCCCTGCTGTGCTGGCCTATCCTGTCTAACGACTGTGTATCCCCTAAGATTAAACTGAAGATGTGGTTGTAGCCATGTTTCACTTACCCCATAATCGATGGAAGAAGTTCGTTCATAAACATCTTAAATTCATGTTTTTTTTTCAATATAGAACAAGCGTTCCATACCACCATGGAAAAAGGCTTAGGGGTGAAGTCTATGAAGATGGTGCGAGGGAGAACAACCTGGGCATGATTTGCTCACATATGTCCTTGGGTGTCATGCCCTGAAGGTAGGCTGAGATGGCATTGATGACAATCCGGAGAAGGGCAGCAAGATCCACAGCAGAGAGAGGTCGTGGCTGGGTACCAAGGGAAGGCAGCGGTAAAGGAGGTCGCTGGGGTCTGTCCAGCGGGGTGCAGATTGCTTGGGCACAGTGAGGGGCCCGTTCCTGGTGCTGACCTTGGGAGGGGAGTGGAGCCGGCAAGATCTCTTCCACTGGGGTCCTGTCCTCTGGGAGACGTGGGAGGGGGGGATGAGGACGTTCAGATACGTGAAGGCGCCTCAACTTCGGGGGCAAGTGGACGACCACTGAGTACATCAATCTCTGGGCAGGTGAATCAGCCTCAGCGGTTGGTGAGGGTTCTGCATCCCAGGTCCCCATGTCTGATGTTATATTCCCATCATCTTGGTCTGTTAAGGCACCAAACCGGTTTATAAGGGGTATCCCCACCAAGTGTCGAGTCATCCCCGATCTAGAGGAAAAGGAACAACCATGGGCAGGGACACGCGAGGTGACCCAGGGGCTGTCTCAGGGGGCATTTGCCGAATGAGCCGGTGGGTGCAGCACTCCGCCAGAAACAGGATGATCCCCACGATAGGTGGCTGGAAGGGCTCGCAAGATCTTACTGATGTCCACAGTGGATGTTGAGGAGGTCCTGCCATCACGGTCAACAGTCAAAGCCATGCGACAAACTGGACACAAGTGTGAAACCAGTCTATGGGCACCACCTTTCAAATAGCAGTGTGGGTCTCGAATACAGGTGGTGCCATCCTCTGACTGAAATTGATGGTTGCTGCTACACATAAAGCATCGATAACCGGATTTACACGTGGCGGACCGTGACCAAAGGCGTGAGTAAACCGATAACAGCGATATACTGGGAAAGTATATGGACCTACCTGGTATGACACCCCACTGTAAACCACACGCGATGGTAAGGGGCCTGTAAAACGAAGCCGTAGAGTCATGGAATCCTTTGGCTCACCTGGTGCAGGAACCCTGGCCGGGAGCCGAACTACTTCTACCAGGTGACACAACTCCAGGGGTCAATCGTGGTTGTGCTGAAGAATAGATATTTCCGAGGTGAGATCAGCCACCAAAGTTATGGGTAACAGGGCCTACTGTACCAAAGGTGTAAGTGCCTGTTCCCACCTCCCATTCCCATAGCCTGTTACACCTCAACTTCCAGGGCCCAAGTTCTCCTAGCTGTTCCATGGGGGGATCTGTCTCCCGAATTTGCACCTCTAAGGTCATGCCATTGCCCTTGATGAATGTTTTGTCGGCACGGCACCACTTAGCAAAGGGTGCAGTGACTAAATGCTCAGTGATCTTGGGGGGGGGGGGGCAGTAACAACCCAGGATCCACAGGTCTCCTGAATATGAAATACTGCAAATACTTCCCCATGGGGCTCACCTGATGAAGCAGGAGGATGGTAAGCTGAGTCCCTAGTCGCTTTTACCTGCATGGATTCACCACTTGCCCCGGAAGGAGAAGAATCAGGAGTCCTCTTTATGCTATATGCTGTAGTTGCGACGCACCTCCCGGATCTACTGGTGGCTCAGACATCATCTGGCGATCACTACAAAACTGTAGATGAACCTGATGTATCACAAGAAACAACTATGTAAGCAGAGGCTGAGCACCACAACAGACGTCTGCACACTGCGGCGCTCCTGACGGGAGTCCCCCATATCACTCGTAATTTCAACCACGTGCTTTTGTTTACTCTATTAAAGGATGTTAAGTTTGTAAGGTATTTAAACTCGTAGAAAACGTTCACTGATGAATTACTTGCACAAATGTTTGAGTATTTCTTCAAATACTGACTCACTTTACTAAGGTCATTTTTATAATGAGGTATTAATTATATTGTAGGCGGGTGTATGTTTTAAAGTGTAGTATGAATTTTTCAGCCAAAAGCGAATCCTCTCGAACATAAACAGAAGGCTGCGTGACGTCCATTCTCGTCTCCGTTCTTGTGTTTATTTAGATCAGGCATTTCTCTGGTGTTCACCTGGCCATGGAGGCAGCAGGGGCGAGCACTGGGAGGAACACGAGATATATGATGGAGGGTGTTGGTGCCAGAGTCATTAGAGGCCCGGACTGGAAGTGGGGAAAACAGGTTAGCTCGCCAAACTAACCAGTCTTAATTGTAGCATGAACGCCAGTGTTGAGTGAATTCAAAGTTTTTCGGGTAAGATAACCGTTAATTTTGGTAAAGATTCGTATTAACTTACTTCTCATATTTAATCTAAAAACATGTTTAGCCAGTGTAATGTATGTTATGTTGAAATCTGACCTTCATATCCAAGGAGAAAATCACGGATTTTGAAAAAGTTATTGGATATTTCCTTCATATCAGATGAAAATTTGTTAGAGCTCTCACTCTTTTATTGCTGTACTGTATTTTTTCTTTTATGAAGTAGAACCAAATCATCAGTGTAACAAGTTGAAAAGTGGCAGAAGTGTGTATGTCTGACATTACGGTAATTTTAAAACTTCATTAATTGTACAAAGTTTATATTTGCAAGCAGAGTCCAGTTGAACCTAGCCCAGCTGTGACAGCAGTATTCCTTGGTCCCAGCCTTGGTAATACCCAGTCCTAACCTTGACAGCAGGATTGCATTTCAAGCCTGGGCTACCATTATTCACCCTCAAAAGAATGGTGTGATGGCAGAGGTAGAAGGGATGTGATGTATTACCAAATTGCCATAGGTGTTACCAAATTGGCATTTTCATTGCAAAATGCATTTTATTACTAAATAGCTTAATGCAATCCTGTTATGTCAA
>JAGKTI010019217.1:0-17147 GCA_018397915.1 Birgus latro | reverse complement strand
TCTCTCTCTCTCTCTCTCTCTCTCTCTCTCTCTCTCTTACTTTCCTTATGCAATTGCTCCTACTCAGTGTCCTTACCTTGTCTCCATAACTTTTTCTCTCACGTCACTCCTCCCTCTCCTGTTCCTTGATTTCCCTCATATTTTTGCGCTGGCTCCCGTTTAGCGCTAGTCTCCACTGTTTGCCTCTCAGCTCGTGTTTTAGCCAGCATCTCACCCTCTACATTTTACCTTTCTCCATGCCATTAGTCTTTTTCAGTTCTCCCCTACATTCATCACCCCTTTCTTCTTTCAGTGTATATATTCAATGATATGATTATCTCCCTGTTATTTTTATCGTCTCTTTTCTCGTCATCCTTATGCCCATGCTCTGTTTTTTCAACTGTTTACTCTCACTGACACCATATTTTTACCTTTAATTCAATATTTCTCACTGTTTTTATGCCTCCGCCCACCAATGGTGAAAAGGCATTAAATGATTGGTCTGTCCACCCATGCGAGCTTGGATGCGTCAGTTCGTGACACGTTTGTGGGCGTGATATCTCCTGAACAGATCGAAGAATTTCCACCAAATTTTTGTCACTGATGCAGTATGAGGAGATGATGAAATGATTAGGTCAGCCAGATCAAAAGTTTTCGAATCAGTTCTTAACAGAAAAATTTTAAAGCATCTTTCCTGTCACAACCTTCTTTCGGATCGTCAGTATGGGTTCCGTCAGGGACGCTCCACTGGCGATCTTCTCTCCTACCTTTGAGACTCCTGGTCATCCTCCTTTCGGGACTTTGGCAAAAGCTTTGCCATTGCACTTGACATCTCAAAGGCTTTCGATCGAGTCTGGCATAAATCTTTGATTTCCAAACTGCCCTCCTACGGTTTCTATCCTTCTATCTGTGCCTTCATCTCTAGCTTCCTTTCTGGTCGTTCTATAGCTGCTGTTGTAGACGGCCATTATTCTTCTCCTAGACCTATCAACAGTGGTGTTCCTCAAGGCTCTGTCCTATCACCAACTCTCTTCCTTTTATTCATCAATGACCTTCTAAGCTGTACATCTAACCCTATCCACTCATATGCTGATGATTCCACACTTCACCTTTCCATTCGATTTCCGCAACGTCCATCTCAGCAGTTACGTTAGCAAACAAGGGATGAGGCTATGGCACACCTAATGTCTGACTTGGCTCGTATCTCTGATTGGGGTAAAAATAATCTTTTTATTTTTAATGCATCAAATACTCAGTTCTTACACTTATCAACCCGACAAAATCTTCCTCAGGATTACCCACTAATGTTTAATAATGTCCAGCTCAGTCCTGCATCATCCTTGAACATGCTTGGGGTTTCATTCTCTCGGGATTTGTCTTGGAAAGAACGTATTACATCTCTTGTGAAATCTGCTTCCAAGAGATTAGGTGTGCTAAGCCGACTCCGAACTTTCTTTACCCCTGCACAGTTGTTGACCTTGTACACGGGTTTTATTCGCCCGTGTATGGAGTACAACTCTCATGTGTGGGGAGGCTCCCCACATGCAGCTCTTCTCAATAGGGTGGAGTCAAAGGCTTTTCGTCTCATTAACTCTCCTCCTCTTACTGGCTCCCTTCAACCTTTGTCTCTTCGCTGCACTGTTGCTTCTTTATCTCTCTTCTACCGCTACTTCAATGGTCACTGTTTCTCGGAACTGTCTGCTTGCATCCCTCCACCTCTACGACGGGCACGTAGTACCCGTCTAGCAACAAACTCTCATCCCTTTTCTGTCCAGCTCTCTAATGGAAGAGTTAACCGTTACTCCCAGTCCTTCATTTATGCAACTGGTCAACTCTGGAACTGTCTCCCTCTGTCTGTATTCCCTACTTCCTACGATCTCCAGTCTTTCAAACGCAGTGTGTCCAGGCATCTCGAAATGAATGGATCTTGAATTTGGCTCTCTTTTGTATTGTTTTTACTTTTTCTTGGAAGGAGCAGTATGCGGGCCCTGGCCTTTGGTTCCTTCTTCCTTGCATTAAAAAAAAAGGTCATATGGGGTCGATATACTTCATCTTTGTGGGCACCATATCACCTGAACCCTTTCATGGATTTCGACCAAGCATTCTTTTAGTGATACAAAAGGAAGGGACGATGATCAGATTAGGTCAGCAAGGCCAAAGGGTCAAAGGTCAAGGCAATATTGGGTCAACATAGTTTATACTTGTGGTCGTGATATCTCTTGAACCCCTTGACGGATTTTGACTGAACTTTCATCAGTTATACAGTATGAAGGGACGATGAACTGATTAGGTCAACAAGGTCAAGGGTTCAAAGGTCAAGGCCATATGGATGTGATGCGATAGTAATTTTCCTGAGACCCTCAATGGATTTTGACCAAATTTTTGTCAGTGATACAGCATGAAGGGGCGATGAACTGATTATGTAAGCAAGGGCAAGAGAGATCAAAGGTCAAGGTCATATGGTTATGGACGTGATATCTTCTGAACCCCTGGACGGATTTCAACCAAACTGTTGTCAGTGATATAGTATGAAGGTACGATGAACTGATTAGATCAGGACGCTCAAGGGGTCAAAGGGCAAGATCATATGGGTGTGGGCACGATATCTCCTGAACCCCTCGGCGGATTTCGACCAAACTTTCGTCAGTGATACAGTATAAAGGGACGATGACATGATTAGATCAGCAAGCCAAAGCAGTCATGTCAAGATCATATGGGTGTGGGCACAATATCGCCTGGACCCCCCTGTGAATTTCAACCAAACTTTGTCAGTGATACAATATGAAGGAATAATGAACTAATTAGGTCATCAAGGTCAAGGGGTCAAAGGTCAAGGTCATATGGATGTGGGTGGAATATGTTCTAAAAACCTCGACGAATTTCGACCAAAATTTGTCAGTGATACAGTATGAAGGGACGATGAACTGATTAATTATGCCTCCACCTACCTAAGATATAGGAGGCATTAAATGATTGGTCTATTCATCCATGCGTGTGTGGGTGCCTGCGTGCATGGGTCCATGCATCCGTAACACTATTCTGGGCATAATGTCTCCTGAATCCACTGCCGTATTTTCACAAAACCTTTGTCAATGATGCAGTATGAGCTGATGAGCTGGTAAGTTCAGCTAGGTCAAGGGGTGAAAGGTTAAGGTCATATGGGGGCAATTTAGTTTATCCTTTGGGCGAGTTATTTCCTAAATCTCTTGACGGATTTCAACCAAACTTTTGTCAGTGACAAAGAACGAAAGGGCGATGAAATTATTCCGTCAGCAAGGTCAAAGTCGCATTGGTGTGGGCACTATACCTCCTGAACCCCTTGATGGACTTCAACCAAACTTTCGTCTGTGATGCAGTTTGACGAGACGATGAACTAAGTGGGTCAACATGGTTATGGGGTCAATGATTAGGGTCATATGAGTGTGCGTGATATCTCCTGAACTTCACAACGGATTTCAACCAACTTTTTGTCAGTGATACAGTATGAAGGGATGATGAACTGATTAGATCAGTCTGGTCAAGGGGGTAAAGGTAAAGGTCTTATGGGTGTAGATGCTATAGTTCCTGAACCCCTCGACGGAGTTCGACCAAATTTTTATCAGTCATAGAATATGAAGAGATGAAGAACTGATTAGGTTAGTAAGGTCAAGGGTCAAAGGCCAAGGTCATATCGGGTCAACTTAGTTTAAAGTCTCATTTCAACCCACAATGAACCTTGTCATGTAGGTTGTATGGCGATTCCGTGCGCAAGGCTTGGTGAAGACGCACTGAGCGATGTTTTGCGTCGATAGCTTGGGGCCCAAGTTCTCAGTATTTCATTCCTTTCCTCCCACTCTTTATCCTTCAGTCATCCTGTCGTACCCACATCCTCTAACGATGTAATTCCCTTTATTGTGAGCTTCTTTTACAGTTTATGCCAACCGACCTGCTTTAGTAGGTCCACTTTTACAAATTAGTCTTTCTTCCCTCCCTTTTTCTTCTCCTCTCAGTATCCCTTCCTGTATGAGCCGTTTCTATTTCCCTTAGCCATCTGTATCGTTTCTTCTTCTCTATTTTTCTTCTATAGACCACACACTTTGTTCTTCGCACCCTGTGTCTTTTCGCTTCCTGTGTCCCACTTCTTTTATCAGCCCCGCCCTTTGACCTACTCGTTGGCCTTTCCTTTCTCACTCACTCCTCTTACCCTTTACCCTGCTCTAGTCTTTATTCTTCTCTCTCCCGGGTTGCATTTCATACTTCACTATATCTCTTTCATGATATTTATTCCTCTTAACATTGTCATAGTTCTGTTCTGTTCACTCGTCATTTCTACTTTACCTTCCAATCTGTAGCCATTGTTGTTCCTCCTTTTTCTCCTGCTTTACACCTTTATTTTTACAGTCACTCTTCCCTAATTGGTCTTCGTATCTGCAAATCATTTTCTTTTCTTCAACGAATACTTAACCCCTTCAGTCCAGCAAGCAGTATAAATGTTAATCTTTCAAATGGGGATGGTGTTATTCATGTTAGAAGAGAGCTCTTGCAGCAGAAGAATGTCTCGAATCCTATCGAATAGCTTTACTTCATCCTCTTTCCCTCCAGTTTTCCGCTCGATGGTTCTGTAGCTCTACCTACTGCTGATATGGCAGAATTCTTCTTTCAGCCTTTCTCCTCTAATTCCACCTTGAAAAATTCTGGTGCACTTCCTCCGTCTCATCCCCCCCTCTGACTTCCTCATGACTGACATGAATATTTCTTCAGTTAACGTACTTTCTGCCCTCACTGTCCTCACTGCTAACTAGGCATAAGAGCCTGATGGAGTTACTCCTGTTGCTGTTTCCTCTGCACCATGCGTAGGTAAACTCATTCGCCTTTGTCTGTCAACTTGTACCTTTCCTTCTTGCTGGAAATTTGCTCCCATTCAGCCTCTCCCAAAGAAAGGTGACCATTCCCAGTGCTCTACCTTATGCCCTGTTGTTGCAACATCCTTTGTTTCTAAAGTATTTGAATCAATTCTTAACAAAGAAAGCACCTCCCATAGCCCTTTTTCAATCACCAGTGAGAGTTCCGCTAAGGACTCTCCACTGACGATCTTGTCACCTTTTCAGACTTTTAGTCATCCTTCTTTCCTGATCTTGGCGAAACGTTTGCCATCTTAAAGGATTTCGAAAAAGTCGGGCATTAGTCTTTAATTTCGAAACTGCTCTCGTATGGTTCAACCTTTCTATCTGTGCTTTCATCTCTATATTCCATTCTGATGTTTTTATAGTTGCTGCTGTAGATAGCCACCAGCCTTTTAGAGCTATCAGTGATGGTGTCCCTCATGGTCCTGTCATATCACCAACTCTATTCTTTGTATTCATCAATGACCTTCAAAACTGTACATCTGACACTATCTGCTCTTACTCTAATGACTCCACTCTTCATTTTTCCATCTGCTTTTTGCAAAATACGTGGGAGAGGCTATGGCTAACCTAATTTCTGATCCTGTTTATATATATATGTTAGGGTGAAAATTAAACCTGTTATTGTAATGCATTAAGAAATCCGTTTCTACAAATTTTGGCCCGTCAAAATCTACCACAGGAGTATCTGTTAATGCTTAATCCTTAGATGCAGGACTGGGTCTGGGAGACCCAGCCATTTCTTAAAAGTTTTCTGTTTATCTTACTGTTTTACATCTGGCTATTATTTCCTAGCTGTTCTAGATTTTATTTATGATTACTTGTGCGAAATAAATTGTGAAAAAAAATCTGTTAGCAGAGAAGAAATCGAGGCATATTGACCCCTACCCCTAATTTCCAGAACCTGGGTCCAGATGACCCTGGCTCCCTATAGTGTGTTTTCTCCTTCAACAATGATCAGGCTATATGCATAATTTGAGTGAATATTAGCTTGCTTGGCACCAGTATGCTTGTATTATGTGTGAATGTGTGCTTGCTTGGCTATGTTTGTAAATGATGTGAATTTCCTTGACAGGAGTTATTGTTGTGAACTGGTTCAATCTCTTAACAGTATGCACTGATGATTAGTAGCAAATTAATAAACACACTTATGATTAGTAGTGGACGATAATATAGCACCCGCCTGAGAGCAATGGATACATTTGGGAGCAGTTTGTTTCAAACTGCCGTATATCATATAGCCCAAGTGACTGTGTGAGTGTAGATGAACACTGATGCCTTTTAGAGGGCTATGCAAGTTCCTGCAATATATGCCAAGTGAGCCTGCAAAATATGGTATAAAGATTTTGTGGTTTTGTGACTCAAGAAATTACCATGCCTTTGATTGGATTGTCTACGCTGGAAGACAAACTGGTGAAGAGGTGATGAGAAATCTAGGACCAAATACTGTCCTGTGCAGCAGTTGTGTAGTAAACTCAATGACAGTGGTTGCATTGTAACAATGTACAACTTCTTGACAAGTGTTCCATTTGCTGAAGTACTTCTCCAGAAAGATTTAACACTAGCTGGTCTGCTTCGGCAAAACATGCCATACATTCCTCCTGTTATGAAAGCTTCAAAACACCGAGAAGACCTCAGCACTAAATTTGGATCCAAAGAAAATGTTGCCATAATGAGTTATGTGCTACAGAAAGGAAAGGCTGTAATACTGTTTTAGCACCATGCATCACGATAGAGCCATTGATGAACAAAGTCAGAAAAAGAAACCAATTACAGTCAAGTTACCTATGGCACGGACTTGACGCGAATTTCTATGACACGGCAAGGTGTCAGAACAAAAAAAAATTGAACCACACGAATAGAACATCTATGGCGCGACGGCGCGGCAAGGTTTGAAACGCCCGGGCAAATTCCCCTGGCAGGTGGCGCGCTCTCATTTGTAAACAAAGAAGATGGAGACCAGCTCCATACTACAAGTGCACCAACTGTGGACTTTTTTTTCTCTCTTATGGGGAGATTAAACTTCACCAAATTCATTATGTTAAGTAATGAAACATAAAAGATTCTCTGGGTATTGTGACTAGTTTATAGATTTGTTCGTAAAACCGCCATGAAGTGGTTAGTGACGAAGCACCTATCTCTGAGCTAAGACGAAGTATAATGCCTCCCATCATCATCATTATGTATATAAGAATGATTATTAATGTGTTTAATGTGAGTTTTGTCGACAGTTGAGCATGCAAACTTTATCAAATAAACTTTTTCAGTCAGTGCTCCACCAGGCAGCCTCCGCCATCTGTAATGTTTTGGTCATCTCAGAGATAGGTGTTTCATCACTAACCAGTTCATAGTGGTTTTACAAACGATTGTATTATGCCCAAGTAGACACAAGGCTGATCACCCTACCATTTTTTGTGCCTTTTGTTACGTGTAATACATGCATTGACTGATTGCTTGATTGTGTGTGTGTAAAGTGGGGGCAAATGGGAAAAAGTGGGGTGAGAAGGGGGACTTTGGGCAACCGTCCAGAACCAAATTCCAATTTTCCCATAAGTACAGTTATTTCTATGGCACGATTTTCTATGGCGCGGAATTGTTCCAGAACCAATTAGCCGTGCCATAGGCGACTTGACTATGTAATCAAGTACTACAATGAGACAAAAGAAGGAGGTGATGTAATGGATTAAATGGTGACAACTTATTCATGTAGAAGACAATCTAGGAGATGGTCTATGGTCATGTTGTACAATGTTCTTGATGGACAAGTCTAAATGTGTTCATTTTGTTTCATCACAACATCCAGATTTTGGGCAAAACCAGACACACAAGCGTCGTGCCTGGCCAAAAAGAAAAGGTGTCCCTTTTGCTCTGCAAAACGGGATAGGAAAAGCTCAATGACATATCAGAAATGTCACAGTCATGTGTGATAGGAACACAGTAATGTGGTTTGTTTTAAGTACATGGGCTAACATACACTTGATCTGCTGTGAGTTTATTATGGAACAATATATATTTTCTTTCATTATGGTATGATATGGTATATTATGGTATGGTATGGTATGGTAGCCATGGTTTCATAAGGGTCTCACAGACCCAGTTACTGTAAGGATTTAAAATTTCTGCATTTTAGCTAAAAAAAACGTGTCCTATTTTTTCTCATTTTTTCTCTTAGCCTGGAGCTATTTCTTTTGAATGCATATAAATCTAAGAAAAAGTTAAGATTTAGTTTGCACCACACTTCAGCAATTTGTGAGAAGTACTTCTGAAGTTCAGATTATATGTTTTTCATTTACATTTTTTTTTCCGGTTTATGTAATTAAAAATATACTCTTACGATACCTAACAGGCTGCAGGCAACATTTTCAATAAAATAACACATTACATTAATTATTATAGGTGATTCATTGCTCATAATTAATACAATAAGCATGCAGGTCTGCCAGACCCAACAACTGGAATGATATGAGGGTGGGACATGTCTGCATCTAAGGGTTAACCGTACTCAGCTCAGTCTTCCATCATCTCTGAACAGACCAGTACGCGTACTTGGGGTTTCAGTCTCTCAAGATCAGTCCTGGAAAGATCATTTTACTTCTCTTTTAAAATATGCCTCCAAGAGGTTGAGAATGCTAAACCAAATTCATGCTTTCTTGACCCCCAAACATCTTTTGACTTCATAGAGTCGTTTTATTTTCTAAGAGTATACCTCTCTTGTATGGAGGCTGGGCTTCTCATGTACGGCTCTTCTCATCCTGGTGGAGTCAGAGAATTTTTTCATCTCATTGACTTTCCTCCTCTTACTGACTCCCTTCAGTCTTTGTCTCTTTGCCCACTGTTGTTTCTTTATCTCTTTTCTATCGCTGCTCCTATGGTCACTGCACTTCTGAACTATATGCTTGCATCCCTCCTCATTATTAAGGGGATGTAGCACCCGCTTGAGAGCAGACTCTCACTCCTTTTCTGGGCAGTTCCTAAAACAGGAGTTAATCGATACTCCCGGTCCTCTTTGTATACATAAGGTTAACTCCGGGACTGTCTTCCACTGTCTGTATTTCTTTCTGGCTATGACCTCCAGCCTTTTAAACGCAATGTGTTGAGGCATCTCGAAATAAATGGATTTTTATTTTGGCTCTCCTGTATTTTTTCTTTCCTTGATGGAAACCATCGTTTTGGCTTCAAGTCTTTGATTCATTCTTCCTTACATATAACTAGAAAGCTCCCAGAGAGCGCATACCTCCACCAATGCCTGATCTGGATCCGGATCCGCCCTTAAATTT
The DNA here is from genome assembly GCA_018397915.1 of Birgus latro. Taxonomy (NCBI): domain Eukaryota; kingdom Metazoa; phylum Arthropoda; class Malacostraca; order Decapoda; family Coenobitidae; genus Birgus; species Birgus latro. The sequence goes on along the minus strand of JAGKTI010019217.1, from coordinate 8,008 downwards.
AATAAATTCATTCTTGGCTCATGGCCCACCCTTCCACAAAATTTCATTGAAGTTCATTGAGAACTTATATTGTGCGGGATACATAGGTTCCAGATCCGGATCCAGATCCTCCTCCAAATTTAATCAATTCTTTCTTGGCCCATGGCCCACCCTTCCAGCAAATTTCATTGAAATTCATCGAGAACTTTTAGGGATATTGTCTGGACAGACAGACAAACATACGTAACCTCCTCCAACTTCGTTGGCGGAGGTAAAAATGCAAAACATTCTACTAGTCTGAAATTTAAAAAAATCATCTGAGAATGGCAAGAATGTGATTCAGTATTCCCTTTACTCTCATGTTTTCTCTTCCCATATCTACTCTCCTTTTCATCTCTCCTTCATTCGCCTCCTCTCTTCCACTCTCTCTTATTCCCTCCATGCTTCTCGCCTTCTTAATCCTCTCCTCCCATGTCCCTCCAGCGCCCTCCAGTCCATCTCATCTCATGCATCTCTTCATTCTTCTTGTTTCCTCGGTTATTCTCTGTCCCTCCATGTTACTCCTCTTTGGTTCCAGGATACACCTCTCATATTCCTTTCCTTTCTTTTCCCTCGCCTCCTGTCGTCCTTTCCCATTCAGCCTCCATTCCTCTGATCTCTAGTCATCTCTTCTATTCTTTGTTTTCAGGATCTGCCCCCACTTCCTCTGCTTTTCCATATCCTTTGTCTTCTCCTGTCATCTCATTATGTTCCTGTGTTTTCTTATTATAAGCGTTCTACTCGTCTGAGTCTAGTGTTCTTATCTCTCCTCCCCAGCCATACTCCCCTTTCGCTTGTCTCGGTCTTCCTTGCATGATTTTCTCTTTTACTTTCCCTCCCCCGTCCCTTCTTTCTCCTGTCTCCACCCTTCCCTTGCGCTTCTCACTGAATCATTTGGGTGTTTATCGGAGTCTCCCTGGATTACTGGCTCGGCACCTATACAATCACAATACTAGCTCCTCTTTCCTCCTCCACGTCTCTCCTCTCTCTTCTTCCATCTCTTGTATCCTTCTTACTGATTCTTTCATATTCTCCTTCTTACCTTTTATTCTCTTTACTTTTCCTTCCCGTTAATTTTGTATTCTCTCTCCTCTGTACCATGGGCACTGGGGCATAACTAAGATATTAGAATGGGGTTACTAAGGAGCGGACAAGCCTAATTGTGGAATGAATAAGAACTCTTTGGGAGAGTCTTGGCGGTATTCCCTCGTAAATTTGGGATTGCCACTGCAGTCGCCAGGCATATTTCAGGGGTGGCCAGAGTGGCGCTGGCTACACCAGTGTTCTGTATTTTCATACCCTCTCCTCCTCCAGTCATCTCTTCTTATCCCTTTGCTTTCTTATCATCCCGACTTTTCCATCTTCTTCTCCTTTTTCCTTTTCCTTCTTCTTCTTTTGTTATTTCATCTCTCCACGCCCTCCTGATTGTTATTTCATCTCTCCACGCCCTCCTGATTGTTATGTGAGTGTGTTTGGTGGCGTCCCTCTGATCAACATACCCGGTCCCGCTGTGTTCTGATCAATGGTTCCTTTCTCCCACCTTCCTGATTACATTTGCAGAGGTTTGTGGTAGGTGAGGACGCTCACCATCCACTCACTCGATGTAGCTGCTCTCGGATGTCTGCCCTTTCCTCTCCTTCATCCTTCTTTCCTTCCATCCCCTTCTGTCTTCGTCCTTCTGCCTAAAGGTGACTTTACACTCCCTCCTCTGTCTTTCTTTTCTTCATTCTTTCCTCTTTCTTCTGCCTGTGGGTGGCTCTACAATGAGTGGCAGGCCAAATGGTTTCCTGTACACCAGGAAACCATTTACTACGCTGGGTGGTAACCACATAACTAAATTATGGCACCTGGTGGTTTAGTGGGTAACTGCGGCACTCCAATCGGATTGATCCGGTGAAGGTTTATATCCAAGGAGTTGTTGGGGTTTATTGCTCAAGTAATGCCACTCAGGGATGTGTGAGGCTGGTCTTTCTCATCGTAAATGTCAGGACCAACGTCCCTAGCTCCTCATGGGGCAAGGTAGGAATGGATGATGAATGATGATGAATAATGGGAAATACAAGGAGGGAGGAGACTGGACAGAGGAGACACGGGAGATGGAGCGGGAGAGAAGAAGCTGGAGGAAAGAAGGGAGAAAAGGGAGAGAAGGAGTGTAGCGAGAAGTGGGAGAGATCTGAGAGGGAGGGGGAGATGGAAGATGTAAGGGAGAAGGAAAAATAATGAGAAGAAATTATGAGAGAACATACAAGACGCAGGTGGAGAGAACGAATAGGGAGAAGGGGAGAAAGAAGGAAGAAAACAAGAAAAATAGGAGAGGAATACATATGAGACAAAGGATATAGAAGCTTCAAAATGGGAGGAAAATGCTGACTGTAAGTAGGTTGAAAGGATAAACAGAGTAAGCTTATTTTAAAAATACATAATTAAGAAAAAATGTAAGGGAAATTAAAGAGAAGAGAATAGGAAGGAGAAACAGAAAAGGCTTAGTATTGAACCATGTAACAGAAAGGAAAGAGGAGAAGTGGGTGTAACGAAATTTGTAACTGATGAGAATGTGGTAACAACACGGGAGCAAAAAGACAAGTAATGAAGGAGGAGAAATAACACAACTGGAGGAGAAGGCAACTCGGAAAAAGGAGAACTAGAGAGGCAGAAGAAGATAAAACATAAGGAAAGGGAACTGAGGAAAGAGAAGAAAGGAAGACGAGAAGGAAGCAATGAGGGATGAAGAAAGAGAGGCAGGAGGAGATAACGGATGAACTAAGAAGGAAGACTAGGATGACGCAGCCAGTAAAAAAAAGATATATAAACAAAGGAGGATAAAGAAGTACAAGCAACTGAGTAAGAAAAAGAGCAGTCAGGAAAGAAGACCAAACACGAGGAAGAATAACAGCCAAATAAGAGTACGAAGAGAAGATGATGGAAAGAAGCAAGAAGAAGCAAACTGAGTAGACATCAACTGAAAAATCATTGAGATGTGCAAAGAAAAGAAAAAAAAACTAGCAACGGTGGATGCTTTGAAATGACTGAGGGAGAAGGATGGGATGGAATGGAAAGATGGAAAGAACTCCGTTGACAGAAGACCAAATACAAGGATTGTTTTCTAGGTATGTATTTGGAAGTTCAAGTGGGAATACAGAGATAACACAGTTATATATATAGAAGATGAGTACAGCAATGGCCGACTAACAGACAGTATATGAATAATGGGACAATTCCATAGCAAACTACAAAATACAGTACTTTGAGAGTGCCAATCTCCACCAACGCCAATAAAACTTATAATTTAATCCACCAGCCAGATCAGAATCCAGCTCATACTCTGATTAGATGAACGTTTTTACGGTTTCACACAGGCATTTAATTTGGTGATATTATTCTCCTCTTTGTAAAAAAAAAAAAAACAATAAAATGATCTATTTCTGCATTCTGATCCAGATCCACCTCAAAGTGTAATCATTTCTTCTTTGACCCCCCTGGCCTCATATCCACCACATTTCATTGAAATCCGAATGAGATATAATGCATAATTTAAAAAAAAAGGTGAATAAATAACCTCTTCCAACTGCTTCCAAGTGCTTCACATAATTCGGTTACCTATGATTTTACATGGGTACAGTCCCAGGATTCTTCCACTCTACTTAGTGCAACTCCACTTATCCAAACTTTATGTTGTATTTTCCACAAACAATTAATTGTGCTAGGGTCATTACATTTCATAATTTCTGAATATGCCTCACATCCTGTTCCCTCCCTGTCTTCATCCATTTACCGTATATCTATTTTTACTTCTGCCACGGACACATTCTCAGGCATCTGATTCCTCTCTTCTGTACTATCAACCCTAAATTTATTTCCCGCCCCTTTCTCTTCATTCTCATTCATCAATTTATCAAAAAGTCTTATCAGATATTTCATTTCACCTCACCATATCGGAATTCCTCCACTTTTATCCTTTGTATTTTCTCACTTGTCCTTGGCATTCATTCATACACTTTAGTATCTCTTTCGAAAACAGTTTCCTGTTTTCAGAAAAAAAAAAAAATGTATTCGCTTTACTGTTCGTACTAAGGAAAAAAATCAAACTGAAAGGTTTCTGTGACTCAATTTCAACTTAATATAATCGTCGCTTGGAGCTACATTAATGTACTAAAAATGGAAAGCTGTGATGAGAGTGAAAAAATGCGAAATGAAATGCGAAATGCATTTCCAGCAACAGTAACACATCCATTATTACCGAACAATAACTAAAAGTGAATTCAGGTTTGCAGACAAAGAGGGAGATATAGGGATGTGAGGGGCAGCGAGAGCCGTAAAGCTGTGTTGTCAGACACCTGCTGCGATAAAATCGTACACTGGTTATGGCAAAATAATACGGCGTGGAAAGTGTGTGTGTGTGTGTGTGTGTGTGTGTGTGTGTGTGTGTGTGTGTGTGTGTGTGTGTGTGTGTGTGTGTTAGAAGCTGCTCCTTTTTTTTTTAAACTATTATGGACGTGTGATGAAGCATTAAAATACTCACTGGCATGGACGACTTTGTAACATCTTTTCCTCAGCAATACTGTTAATGCAGTTTGCCTGTCACACGTCGGCATCCTCTTGTAGGTTACTGATGCAAGTTATTATTAGGGTAAAAGAATATATTTATGTTCAAAAATAAAAGTACAGTATATCGCTAAGGAAGTTATACTACGAAGTCTGTTAATACCAGTTCTTGCTTGACCACGGGTATTACACAGCGGTAGTAGTAGATCAACCCTGGACTATCTTTCAGTGCACAGCGTCTCTCTGTGACAAGGCGCCCGGAAGTGTGTGGATTTTTGGTTCCTGAACTGACTCCCTATTTGCGTCTTCATCCAATTTACAGGTGCACTACAGCTGGCTCAGCATAACCTTGTTATTAAGTTATATGGATACCACGCAACGTTGTAAATGAGTTCTTGGATACAGGAATTTAATAGGATTGTCACTCAGTATTGAGTCACCTAAAGAAGAATTAGGCAGCATTACATTAAATGAGTGGGTGATAGTCGCCACGACCTACCACTTATTATGTTGAGCAAATAATATACACCTTGTTTTGGCTACTGTTAGAGAGGTGAAGATAGAACTTGAGAGGCTGTACAGGTAAAATATATCACATGATTATGTAAATTAGACTCCAAAGTGAGAGGCAATTTTCAGCATAAGAGAGACCCTCTCATTTAAGAGCATTCAATATAGCCATCATTAACCTTGTCACTGAGATTCTTCCAGTGTTATAGGAAGTCGTCTGGTGGCTGGCTGACCTAAATGAAAAATACATAAGATTCGAGTAATTAACCACATGTAAAGGGTTAAGGGTCAGCCAAGGAGCTGACCTATTGTTTGTGAGAGCAAAGGGTCAAAGGTCAAGGTCACACGGCAAGGTCAACTTAAAAAGTTTTTATCCGTTTAGATTAACTGTGGGAGGGCTCAGGGTGAGGTGAGAATAAGCGATATCGATTTTGAAAAAAAAAAAAAAACTGTTTAATGGAAAGGTTACAAACTTACAAGGAAAGGTTAAAAAATCAAGATCACATGACAAGGCCATCTTAAACCGTTTCAAACCGATGTAGTCCAGTCCTTATGGGATGGTTCAGGGAAATGCAGGGATAAAGGAATTCGGTTTCTAGAACAATCTATAAGAGGTCATGTTCGGCCTTACAACTCAACAGTTTTGATTCGATTTGGAAGAAATTTGGTGGAAAGACTGTGGTCAGTCAAGATTGAAGTGGTCAAAATCACGAGACAAAAGTCAAATAAAACAGTTTTCATCTGAAATCCACGAAAGGTGGTGAAAGGCTTAGGGGTCAGGTAAGAGTTAAGTAATTTTATTTTGAAATCAGTTAGACTAATATCAGCGTCAGATGATAAAGTCAAATGTTCGCCTGTTGGAACAGTTGGTGGGAGCAGCTGCTGAACTCTCTGAGTGCTTTGTTGTTGTTGTTGTTGTTGTTACTGATGTTGTTAATTATTGTGCTTTGCCATATATTGAAAATGGCGAAGCTTCTTGTTTTTGTAAGTGTTATTATTCTTTTTCTTCTTTGCGTCCTTTTTTCTTCGATCTTCATGATATTATACAAGGACTTGGGTTACGTAGGGTACCTACGTAACCCAAGTCCTGGTGCTAAATATAAATGACCTTGACCTACTTTTGAAGGTCATAGATTCATTTTTTTCTAAGAATTACATATTTGAAATTGAAATATCTCAGAAAGAAAAGGAGATACAGCTGTTTGGTTGAAAATAGTATGATAAAAGTGTTTGCTGAATAATTTTGGCTAAATATTTTACCCTTTAGTCCACTGAAAAGTGCCAAATTCAAATCTACTCATTTTTTTTTCTTTGCAGCATGTTTTAGAGAAAACCACGATAACTTTAAAGCTGTAACTTTCCAGCTATATAGTTGTGGAAGGAATATGGCTACAGTTAAACACACAGTTAGCCATGAGACAATCCTGAAATTTACACATGCATTCTTCAACACCATTTTCTTCAGATCTTGTTGATTTTACACAAGAAGTTACCTTCGGATCTTCAGCTTTTTTTTTTTTTTTGTTGAACATACCCCAATATACAATTAAGAGTGAAAGGTGATTCTTCCCTCTTGTGGCTACATAACAAGGATAGGTAACTGGCTAGGTTCCACCTATTACATAGATGGATACTATTGATTTTGCTGGAATTATTATTATTCTGGCCTCAGAATCTCGCGACGATTCCAAGAGAATTGGAGACTGTGAGAGAAATCTGAAGGGCCCAAGTTCTGTGTCCTAGCTTGGGCCATTGCTGATAGAAAAAAAAAAATCCAAATCCTCTACACGCAGTGGAAGGGCATGGCAAAGTCATATCAGTATTTTGGGTGAACGGGTTAAGTTAGTCGTGTCTACTGGAGATTTCATTCTGACTTGCACAAGAAATCTGAAGGATGAACTTGGACCACTTTTCACGAAAATATGACAGTCAAGGACCTCCATCCGGAACAGCAGATGGGGACTAGTGACTGTCTGCAGGAAAGTTACGAGTTCTGTCTATCTATTGCCAGACGCCATAATCCTGTAAGGGGTGGCCATTTGACTTTGAGTTATTCGTTTTACAGGGAGGGGCACTAACCATCCACCAACCCACTTGCTGACACGTAGGGAGCACGTATGGTTTGGTTGTATAATTATCACCCAGCGTTGTAAATGGTTTCTTGGCTTACAGGAAACCATTTGGCTTGTCACTCAATGTCAAGCCACCTGTAAAGTAAAGAAAAGCAATGAGAAGTGACAGGAAAGATGGGAGAAACAGGAAGAGAGGAGGGCAGGCACAGCAAAAGAGTGATAAAGGCTAAGGAAGAAGTAGGCAGCACTACATCAATTGAGTGGATGATGGTCGCCACCACCTACCACTACGAGTTCTAATTATTATTATTATTATTATTATTATTATTACTACCTGTATAGGCTATATGTATAAATTTAAGTGAATTAAAACACTATTATTAATTACCGATCCTTTTTACAGGTACCTTACGTGCTTCCCTTGCTGTTCTACAGTATAAAATATGTAAGTTCAAAAAGCATACATAAAAGTGTTGATGTAATTATCTGCGTATCTTTAAAACAGTGTTTAAAATCGTGAAGTCAACAATAACATTATCATTACTTCTGCCCTGCTTACTGTGTAAAATTCATGTCACAGAGTTTTGAAATATTTTGGGTACGTATTATATAATGTTAACAGTTGATGTGATGTAATCTGGTCTTGCAGGAGGTGGAGGAGGAGATGGAGGAGGTGAACAAACGGAGGGAGTGGGGAGGGGGGCTGGCAGAGAGAATGAAATGACGGTAATAGTGGAGGAAGTGAAGAGGACGGAAGAGAGGGAATTGTAATACGTATGAATGAACAGGGAGGGAGAGAGGGACAGGTGAAGGTATAAGGAAGGAGGTGTTTACAGTTGATGTGGTGTAATCTTGTCTTTATGTAT
>JAGKTI010019215.1:0-17148 GCA_018397915.1 Birgus latro | reverse complement strand
TAATGTGTGGAAGTGAAGCCTGGACTTTGTTGGAGGGACACAAGTCAAAAGTGAAGGTAGTGGATAATGTGTGGAAGTGAAGCCTGGACTTTGTTGGAGGGACACAAGTCAAAAGTGAAGGTAGTGGAAATGAGTTATTTGAGATGAGCATGTGTAGTCACTTGGAGAGACAGACTGACAAATGAGGAAGTGAAGGAATGTTGTGCTGTGGATGTGGATGTTATAGGAGGCACCAGGAGAAACATTTTGAAGTGGTTTGGCCATGTGGAAAGGATAGAGAGCAAGAGCCTGACGAAAAGAGTGTATGTGAGTGAGGTGGAAGGGGGAAGTGGGAAGGGGTGGCCATGGATGAGACGGAGGGATGGAGTTGAGATATATGAAAAGAGGGCGGTGTGAGCTGGGAGCAGGGCAATGAAATGGCAGGGGACAGGGCGACATCGAGTTGATTTGTTTGTGGCCACCCCTTACGGGATTAAGGCGTCTGGATATACATAGAGAGATAAAGAAAACCTCAGTCAGTTCTGCCAAATATACTCATGCAACACAGGGAAGCCTTCTGCCCCGACTGAAGGAAGGGAAGACGACGCCAAAGTTTACTCCCGCATCAGTCTTAGGTCTGTCAGCATAGACAGAGACAGAGACATCATGATCTGAGGCATGTTATGAAAAGAGAGAGGGACACCTGAAAGCGAAGTGAACTCTTTTTACCATCAACTTACCTACAAAATGTATCGCAAGGGAGTTGCCAAAAACCCACCCTCGGGATCTGATGCGGACAAACTGACAGTCTTGGAACAGAAAGGGCTAACATAACAGACCGGCCCCTGTAGCCAAAGGGCTTTGGGACACTAGAACGTGTGTAATAAACAGAAGATCTGGAATCCTGGGAGATCATGGTACGAGGAACTGAGTCCAGAGGTGGTGAAGACGATACCAAGACATCATCATCAGCGACTGACAACGTAAATTCAAAGGGAAGGCAGGTACTCAGCATCTGTCAACAAACTCAAAATCGGGGATGACCTGAATGCCCCAGTTGCCAGACGTACACCAGCATAATGCTTAGAATCTAATATCCGGAGATGGAAATCTATTGCAGAAAAACAGATCTCAAACCCACAATCATGTTTAGGAAGGATAAGGGACCTATGCAAGGGGAGCAGGGTCTGGTAGTCAGCAACCCAAGAGATATGAGCAAAAATTCTCAGAAAATTCAAAGCATCAATACAAGCTGCCTTAGCGGAACGAATATGAGGAACCCAAGTCAGTCGTCTGTCAAACAGAAGACCCAGAAACAGAGTCTCTTCCACACAGAATATTCGCTGACCATTGAGATTCGAGTCAGGGTCTGGGTGAACCCCCGTAGATGACAAAAATGCATGGCCACGGTCTTTCTTAAAGACAAACGACGCCACGAGACTCGGTCCACTCAAAAATTCTATCAAGAGCCAGCTGGAAGTTCCTCTTTATCAGATACATTCTAGATGCAGTGACGGAAAGTGAGAGGTTATCTACATATAGTGAGTCTCGTACACTATCAGGAAGTCAACTGATTACACTGTTGAAGCTACAGCAAAGAGAGTAACACTAAGGATACTCCTCTGTGGTACCCTATCTACAAGTGCAAGGGCAATAGAAAGCAGTCTTTCCACTCGGGCCCCTTAAAAAATGGTTAGATAAGAGCTGCTGGATATAAACAGGCAAGCGCCCACAAAGAGAAAATAAACTGCCATGATGCCAGGCAGTGTCATATGCCTTCTCCAGGTTGAAGAAGACCGTGACCTGGTATTGGTTAGAGAGAATCCAAAGACAGTAGGGCATCAGAGGTAGACTGCATTTTACGAAAACCATACTGGACAGGGGATAAGCAGTCACCAATCTCCACAAACCACATAATCCTAACATTGACCATCTTTTCTAAGACCATACACATACAAGGATTCAGACAAATCAGCCGATAATTCATCACCTGTAGGAGGTCCTTACCTGGCTTGGGAATGGGGATAACTACAGTAACACCCCCACAAGCCGGAAACTCACCAGTATACCAGATCTTATTAAGCAATGACAGCAAAAGTGCAATGGATTTATCAGAAAGATGATGTAAAAAGGCATAAAGAATATCATCAAAGCCTGGAGAGGAATCATGACACTGCGACAGAGCCACCTGGGGTTCAGAAATAGAACAGGGGACATTATAAGACTCTCCTCCAGAACAGGTTAAACTGAGACCACGAGACTCTAAGCGCAGACAGTTGCAATCCGAAGGCGAATCTGTATCCTTCTCTGACGCATTAGCAATATGATCAACAAGCAACTCTGCAACAGTGAAAGGATCAGCCACAGTTCCACCTGCTGCAGATAAAATGGGAGGGGAGGGAATAGTAAATTTTCCTCAAATTTATCTTACTCACTTCCACACCTGAATGAGGGAAGTCCTGGAACTGATGGAGGAAACATAACCCTTCCAGGATGAGTGCCTGGCTTCCTTTAAAATCCGCCTCATATGAGCTCGATCCCTCCAATATACCACGAAACACGAAATACTGATGATCCTGACGGTGGCGATGAAGTCGAAAGAAGGCGACTTGTTTGTCTCCCACTGTGGAACTGCACTCAGGGTTCCACTAAGGAATCGGACGCTTAGGAAACTGACCCCTCGTTCTTGGAATAGATAACAGGGTTGCTGAATGCAAAACGTCAGTGTAATAAGACGCCACCTCAGCAAGACAGCCAAACTCGTTAACAGTAAAGTTGTTGGAACTTAATTCCACAAAAAGTTACCAGTCAGTCTTATCCAGATGACAGTGACGAAGACGAGGCTAAGTTCCATCATCAGCTGCAGTTAAAAGTAATGGGAAGTGGTCGCAGTCTTACAGGTCTGGCAACACATCCAAATTATAATCAGCTGAGCACAAGGACAAATCAATAGCAGTAAAAGTTACATTATATTTATGGAACTAAGTTATCTTGTTGAAATGTAAAATGTTCACCACCTCATCTGCCACTAAAGAAGCCAGCATAACATCCCAAGGATTGGCCTCATTGTCACCCCATAGTGGATGATGATGTTCATATCTCCTAGCAACAGAAAAGGAGAAAGAAGGCCATGAGTAAGGTGTTCCAGAGCCGCCCTTTTGACAGTAGTATTAGGAGTAAGATAAAGACTACGAATAGTATAATTAGGACTTAAAAACACCTGGACGGCAACAGCCTGCAGGGGAATGGAAATGTTCAGGCGAGTAAAGGGAATATCCTGATGAAGGAAGACAGCAGCACCTCCATGATGACTTTGGCCTGGCAGAGGATCAGAATATAAGGCATGGTAGCCAGATGGACCAGAAGGAACAGCATCACCAACCGTGGTTTTCCGGCTACACATGCATATAGGAGAGAATTGTGCTCCAAGATAACACAGCTTCTCATAGCTGGAACGTAATTCATGACAATACCACTGAATTATAGAACCCATAGTGGAGAGTAGATCAGGTTACGTTGCGGAACTTTACAACTCCTCACAAGCAAGCGGGTTTGGATTGATGCTTAAGAATGCCCTTAGGAAGAGCCTGCCCAGATCCAGCAACCCGCAACCTATGTCAAACATCCCAAGGGAAATGTGGAGACGAGGAAGAAGAAAGTTTTACAATACTCCTCTTGAGGGGGAACAACAGTTTGCTTGGAAGGTGGCTTTGAGGCCGCTTTGGATGATGCAGGATGACAATGCCACCACCAGTAGCCAAAAGAGTAGAAGCTGAGTCCACAGGACCAGAACCCTATGAGGATGAAATGGTATGCACACAACTGAAACAAAAACAGTCAGTGCTACACCATCCCCTGGTGGAGACCGGACTCTGGGAGAACCAGTGTTTTCAGCTTCCACCTGGCTAGACCCCATAACTTCCAGGGCAGAGGGAACAGCAGAGAGGTTAGACACTAGGTTCCACAACAGAAACCTTAGGTGGACGATCTTCAGGCTGTGAGGACTCTGAAGAACCACCGTGACGTTTTCCTGGGACAGATGGAACTTCAAGCATGCTGGACAAGGCTGGACAAGGATACACATCAACAGGGACATCTGCCACAACCGGAGAAGTGAGCAAACCCTAAGGCACCGAAGTGGGAGCAGAAACAGTCAGAGTCGAAGGTGGGCGAACACCAATCTTACATAGAGTACTAACATAAGGGACAACATCCGGCAAATCACCAAATGAAGAAGTGGGCAATGGAATCGATTGAGGCTGCTACTGAGACACAGTACAGCACACAAACACTCCAGAAAGACAGAAGCATAAGTAACCCTTGGCTGGAAGAAGCGAGTCAGTGCTCTCTACTTTGGGAACGAAACTCTCTCACGTGTACAAATGGACAAAATTTTCTCCAGGCTTTATCGAGGACAATTTCTAAAATACACAGCTTGAGGACCCCCACAGTGATAGCATTTAAGTGGTCCTGAACAGTTACTGGTATGGCTTGGTTCACCACAGGAGACATATTTTATAACAGGAAGGCCAGCCCGTGCATGGCAGCAAATGTGGCTAACATGTCCATAACCCTGACAGTGGAAACACCACTCTGGAGTTGGCATATACGGCTTCACTGGAAGTGACAACTAAGTGAGTTTCACAGAAGCTGGCAAGGATAACTTGTCAAATCTCAGGAACAAGGTTGGAGTTGAGGTCAGGACACCAGCAATTTTCTTTTGCAGGCACTCAACATTCACCACACCTGCAGTTCCTCCAACAGCCATGCCTCTGAGTATCAAAGTAGGTCAAGGGAAAAAATGACTCTCTCTCATCAGTTAAAGGTTGCATGAAGAACACAGATAACATCACCGGAAACGGAGGTCAGAGCCAATAATCGGGAGCTCATTTCTGGGGAAGACACCTCAACAAGGATGACTACAGCCCTTGGAGAAGGTATTTTAAGTTTTCTGTCACATGCAGAAACTATGACTCGGTGTAAAGCAAAAATATCTATATCTAGGACTGACCTACCCTCAGAGGGCTTCAGCATTAGATATTTCGCGTATGACTCGGGCACAGTTTCGTCTGGGCCTAACCCCAGAGTCCCACCAAGCCGACGTGATTGCCTCCAAGTCGCAGTTGGACATTCTGTCAAAGGAGGACAGTCCCCAGGGGTTTGGTAAGGCTCAAGAGTAGTGATAGTGAAGGAAACATCTAAAGATTGTCCGAGCATCGTCAACAACATTTTTATTTGAAGAGACAACCCTTCCATCCACCAAGGAGCCCAATAAGGGGAGGTCATATGCCAGGGATAACATAGCTGGCAACCCCAGAGGTAGTGAGGGAGAATACACAGGTAACTACTGTGGGGCCTTGACAAGGATGGGTCCAGGACAATAGGAGTCACCAGGCCACGCAGTGCCCACTTTACCCTAGCCAACAAGTGACCAGCCAATTGACTTAATCAGGCCCAACAAGGCCACCTATCTAGCCAGAATACAGGGACCAAAGTGGTGTGTTGCTAGTTGCAGGCCCCACCGTGCAGCATCACGTAACCCACAGGACTCCCATTTCCCAGCGTTACAGGATGCCACGCACAGCAAACCCGTTAAGGGACAAGAAAACCCACCCAAGACAGAATGTGGGCAGGGACAAGCAACATCACAAGCAGGCCTCCTCTACCAGTGATGTAGAGTGGGGGTAGGGGTGCTTCGTTGACGAGGCTGACAAATGCCCAACCCTACAAAGGTAGACAGGTCACCAGAGTAGGTGGCACTGCCAGACACGCTTCGAGCTCTGCCAGCACATCAAGGTGACCCCCCTCAGCGAGGTTCACCTGGGCAAATGTGATCTATGTTCCAACTATACTGCTCTCTTTACTGGTAATTATTTCATGATCCCTCTGCACTGCTTAAGTCTTCTGAACATTTTTCTCTACATTGATAATGCATCTCAACAGTTTCATTATATAGATTTCAGTTTTACTGCCACAAACTAGACCAGCCAGTAATTACACAAGGGAACTGTCGCCTGCAGCAACTGGAGGCAGAATCCTCGCTGGTGCAGGGAACAATTTAAGGATTTGAATTTCATTAAATCAGGCTTTACTGATCTACCAGAAGACCCGCCGACATGTCGTAAAATTGACCCCGCTAATACCAATACACCAGTCCTGTATGAGATAGCCCTAGCATGTATTCAATATGGACGGTGGGTGTTAAGCGCCGAAGTGGTGACATGTAGATTGTAGGAGGACGACTGGGCCTTGATAGCAGGCTGTGAAGCCTATGCCCAGAGTCGGACACATAAAAAAAAAAAAAAAAAAAAAAAAACAGTTGAGCAGGGCGGTACTACCAAGGTGGATGGAAAGCTGATGACAGGGAGAGTTGGAGCTCCCGTTTCATCAGCCCTCGGAACTAGTTCCTGACCATCCCCCTTTGCTGAACTTTTTCAGTGTCTCAGTAACACAGATAGTAGGCCAGCATGCTCTCCAGTACAAATTTATCTAACTGTCAACACCAAACTACATGCACGCTACACACTACACTTCCTTTTCAAAATTTGACAAAAATGACCATGAAGAACCATGCCTTGGAGTCCCCAGGGGGGGGGACCATAAATGCCCCCATCATCCTCCCCTCTCCCGGTGACGACTCTAGGAGCTGCCTGGAACCACTGTCTGACTCACTCCTTCTACATTTCTGCGACATTCGCGGCCTTTCCTCAAATTTTCGTTCTGTTGTGCACCACCTTTCCTCCTCTATACCTCACCTTCTCTTGCTCACCGAGACTCAGCTGTTTGAAGCAACTGACAGCAAACACTTTTCTGTATCCTTCTACTTTCTCTATACTCATTTCAAAGCCAAAGGTGGCTGTTGTGTATATGTACGCAACAGTCTATCATGCTCTCGTGTTCCTGAAATTGATTCTTCGGAATTCTCTACTCTCTGGCTTCGGCTCTCCTGTCATTCTCTGACTAAATATATCTGTGATGTTTACTTATCTCCTAATTCTACTGACTATCAAAAATTCTTTGACTATCTTAGTTCTATGATGTAACACATTCTATCCATTTCTCCTTTCTCTGAAATCTCCATTCTAGGAGATTTCAGTGTTCACCACAACCTTTGGCTCTCCTCTCCTTTCACTGATCCACCTGGTGAACAAGCCTACATCTTTTCTATCCTTAATGACCTAGAGCAACTTGTACAGCACCCTACCCGTATCCCTGACCTCCTTGGAGAGAGTTCCAACACACCTGACCTCTTCCTAAAAACTAATGCTTCTGCTTAAGCTGTTAATCTTTTCTCTCCGTTGGGCTCCTCTGATCATAACCTTATTACCTTAACCTGTCCGGTTGCTCCGGTATGGCCTGTGGACCCTCCAAAGAAACGCCGTCTGTGGCACTTTGGAGCTGCGGATTGCGGGGCCCTCAGGCAGTACTTCTTTGATTTTCCTTGGAATGAATGTTGCTTCCTTGGCCGGAAGCCATATGAGTGTGCCTTAAGCATTACGGAGGTTATTCTCTCGGGCATGGAAGCATACAGTCCTTTCTCATATCCTTTGACTAATGCAAGAAAGCCTAGGTTTAAACAACCTTGTTCTAATGCTGTCCGCAACAAGGAGAGGGCATATAAAAGGTACCGGAACCAACCCACATCTGAATCACATCTTTTTTTTATATTTCTGCCCGGAATCGTGCTGTCTTTTCTTCGCTCTGCTAAAAATAACTTCATCAGTGCTAAGTGCTCTCAACTCTCCAACTCGAATTCTTCTCGCTCCTTTTGGCATCTTGCCAAAAACCTTTCTAACAACTTTACCTCATCATCCTTCCCTCCCCTTTTCTACTCTGATGGCTCTGTAGTTATTTCTCCTACTGATAAAGCAGATCGCTTTGCTCAGACTTTCTCCAATTCCACCTTAGACGATTCCGGTGGGTGTTCCTCCATCACTTCCCCCCCTCTGACTTCCTCATAGATGACATTAAAATTTCTTCAGCTGATGTGTTTTCTGCCATCACTGGCCTCAATACTAACAAGGCATATGGGCCTGATGGAGTCCCTCATTTTGTCCTCAAGAACTGCTTCTGTGCTTACACCCTGCATAGGTAAACCCTTTCGCCCTTTGTCTATCAACTTGTACTTTTCCTTCTTGCTGGAAGTTTGCTCTCATTCAGCCAGTCCCAAAGAAGAGTGACCATTCCCAACCCTCTAACTATCGCCCAATTGCTTTAACATCCTGTGTCTCAAAAGTTTTCTAGTCAATTCCTAACACAAAAATCTTAAAGCACCTTTCCTGCCACAACCTTCTTTCTGATCGTCAGTATGGGTTCCGTCAGGGATGCTGTACTGGAGATCTACTCACCTACCTTTCAGACTCCTGGTCATCCTCCTTTCGGGACTTTGGCGAAAGCTCTGCCATTGCACGTGACATCTCAAAGGCTTTCGATCGAGTCTGGCACAGATCTCTAATTTCCAAACTGCCCTCCTACGGTTTCTATCCTTCTATCTGTCCCTTCATCTCTAGCCTCCTTTCTGGTCGTTCTATAGCCGCTGTTGTAGACGGCCATCGTTCTTCTCCTACATCTATCAAAAGCGATATTCCTCAGGGCTCTGTCCTATCACCAACTCTTCCTTTTATTCATCAGTGACCTTCTCTGCTGTACTTCTAACCCTATCCACTCATACACTGATGATTCCACCCTTCACCTTTCCATTCGTTTCCCGCAACGTCCACCTCAGCAGTTACTTCAACAAATAAGGGATGAGGCTATGGCACACCTAATGTCTGACTTGGCTCGTATCTCTGATTGGGATAAAAATTATCTTGTTGTTGTTTAATACCCACTATGAATAGTAATGTCCAGCTCAGTCCTGCATCATCCTTGAACATGCTTGGGGTTTCATTCACTCGGGATATATCTTGGAAAGAACATATTACACCTCTTGTGAAATCTGCTTCAAAGAGATTAGGTGTGCTAAGCCGACTCCAAACTTTCTTTATCTCTGCACAGTTGTTGACTTTGTACACAGGTTTTATTTGCCCCTGTGTGGAGTACAACTCTCATGTGTGGGGAGGCTCCCCACATGCAGCTCTTCTCAATAGGGTGGAGTCAAATGCTTTTCGTCTCATTAACTCTCCTCCTCTTACTGATTCCCTTCTTCCTCTGTCTCTTTGCTGCACTGTTGCACCTTTATCTCTTTTCTATCGCTACTTCAACAGTCACTGTTCCTCTGAGCTATCTGCTTGCATCCCTTCACCTTTACAACGGGCGCGTAGCACCCGTCTAATAACAAACTCTCATCCCTTTTCTGTCCAACTCTGTAATGCAAGAGTTAACCGTTACTCCCAGTCCTTCATTTATTCAACTGTTCAGCTCTGGGACTGGCTTCCTCTGTCTGTATTCCCTACTTCCTATGATCTCCAGTCTTTCAAACGCAGTGTGTGCAGGCATCTCGAAATGAAAGGATCTTGAATTTGGCTCTCTTTCATATTGTTTTTGTTTTTTATTGGAAGGAACAGTATACGGGCCCATGGCCATTTGTTCCTTCTTACTTGCATTAAAAAAAAAAATGTTGCCAGCTAATCTTGACTTAAGGTTACTACTCAGAAGGATTGGAGGAGGTGGTGGGAACTACCATCCACTCACCTGAAGCAGTGCTACCTACTCCTTCCTTCATCTTTACCATCCCTATTCTCTGTCTACCCTCTTCCCTTCCTGTTTCTCCCATCTTTCCTCATTCCACCCCCGGCTACTCTACATTGAGTGATTAGCCTAATATTTCCTGTAACCCACGAGCCATTTACAATGCTAGGTGGTAGCCATATAACCAAATAATGGGGTGATGTGGAGCCTAATATGATGCCCCTGTTACCAGAATTGAGAGACGCAATTGCGGCATCCATCAAGGATCATACCTATATTCTCTTACCCGCGCCTCGCTGTATCGAGACGCTGTCGGCCACAAAGGTATATCGGTGTATGGCACAGGACGGCCCTGCAGGGGAGGTTGCTGGCCTGGTGTTAATGGGTCTGCTCGGCCAGACAAACCGGGGTTACTCAATAACAACAACTCTGAAGTATGATGGTACAAAAGTGGCATCAAATCTTAACTTAATCATCTAGAAACTTCAAGAAAATTCAATATAATGCCAAACTATAGCTTTGGAAAAAAAAGCACAAGAAAAACCCGGCTAACGTGTCTGATGTCCAGTGTTAATATCTCGCCATTGTAGCCTGCCAGAACACACCTATATTGTACACTACTACAGGTGAGCAAACTTGACTTCAGATCTTTCTAACACCGTTTCCTCACTTCTCAAAAATTCTTCCTCTGCTTGACTAGAATTCATATGATGATGATGATGATGACTGTGATGATGATGATGGTGAAAGTGATGATAATGATGAGCTCTCTCACCCCCCTCCACCAGTCAGTGGAATCCGGGATATATCGAGAGGTGAGGGAGGCAGAGGGGGCTGGGAGGGTCAGACATCACACAATGATGGAATTCTTCAACGTGATCAACACTATGGTTCGATCCGGACACCATGTACTTGTGGACTTCGAGTTAATGCTGCTTATGATGATTGGAAAAGACTACACCAATACAGGTAAGAGAGAAAGAGAGAGAGTCATTGGTGCTTTAAGATACTAATGGACCGCGATCTATTGCTAATTAACATCATCAGATGTCCCCGATAAATTTGTGTGTGGGGGGCGGGCGGAAGGGGGGGGAGGTTACTAACGTGGAATATAAGTGTCTGGGGTAGAGATCCAATCATTTGGCCCAAAACTGCCATCTCTCCATCTTGAATGTTGAGTTGTAGCAATAGATTAACACTAAAATACAAGCCCTTGGTCACAAAGAAGTGCTACGGAAAGGATGTGGAGCCGCAAAACGCTCTTTTAGTGCCAGGGAGCAACGCGAATCTGGGTCAAGGTGAAAAAACTAAATTATTTTTTCTCTAAGTTGTCCTAAAAATGCCATCATTTCATCTTGAATACATAATTATAACAATAGATTAATAAGAGAATATGATGCTGGTCACAAAGAAGTGTCACGAAAAGAATGTACTGCTGGTATTGTTTTTATTTTTTTACCACTAATTTACGTGAAATAAGCTAAAAACGGGCGGAAATCTGGTCCACGTTAGAGTGAAAAGAGTAACAATATTGTCATCGTTCTCCAGGGCGATGTGACTTCTACACGTCAAAGGAGCGGTTCCTGCCCTTGATGCTGTCCATGATAGTCCAGAAGGACAGTCCTCTTGTTCCAGCACTTAGCAAAAGGTAGTGGATGGTTAGACGGTGTTGGATATACTCTTTATTCTAATCTGGCCTGAATTTGCCATCTCTCAATCTTGAATGCTAACGTGTTAGAAATAAGTGAACTCCATAATATGATGATCAAAGATGGTTGGACGGTGTTGGGTATACTTTTTCTTTTATGTTAACCTGACATAAAATTGTCATTTTTCGGTCTTAAATACTCACGTGTATACAACAGAAAAACACTGTAAAATGATACTGATAAAGAAGGAGTGCAGTAGAGAGGGTGCTATATCGTACGGTAGCTGTATCAGTTTCTGCTACTGAGTTATGTGCAAAAGGACTACTATACCTTTCGCCAGTCGACTTGCCTAGCCAGTCCTCTCTCACCCACCGACCGAAGAGCGGGCGAAGAGGGACGGGGCTATGGCTTCAGTAAGAGGACGGTGGCTTAAAAGACGGGGGGGGGGGGGGGGGTCGTATTCCCGTCTGTTTAGGAAGATCCTTAGCATCTTTTCCTTAGCGATTGATTTTTTGATATGGGTGGTTAATATCAATTTGTGTGGTATTTATGCTGAGTATGATTATATTTGAATGATTTAAATGACACAGAAGAGGATAGCATGGAGTAATAAATGAAATAATCGCATAGGTATAGGTGTTGGGGAGCTTCCTTAATCAACGAGAATACAGTCCAAACTGCCTGGCGACAGGTTTAAAGGACTAAAATCTGGACTAAGTTAAAGTGAATGAACTATAGTGATAAGATACAGATATACTCTACGCCGCCCTTGGATCCATTTTATCACGTATTATGCGGACCAACTATAATTTATTTTATTAGCACTAATGTATTTTCTGAGGATTTATTTCACTGCTCTTCAGGCTCCTGAGTATTTTGAAGCGTCGTACACTACTACTGATCCCATTTTCTTCCTAGGTAACAGACTCTCATGGACTGCACGTAATTACTGATACTATTTTTTTATTTGATAATACTTCCTCTTTTGAAACTAGTTCTCACATGACACAACTTTTCGACGGTGGCTGAGTCGGTAGAGAGGTGGCTTGCAGTCCCAGTGGATGCGGTTTCAAATCCTGGCTGGAGCAGGGAACAGTTTAAGGAACTGAATTGAGTTAATGCAGACCTCACTGATATGCCATAAGACCCGCCGACATTTCATAAAAATATATCCACTAATAACAATACACCAGTCCTGTATGAGTCAATCCTAGCATGCATTCAGTATGGACGGTGGGTGTTTTCTCCGAAGTAGTGGCATGTGGAGGTGCATAGTACGTAAGAGGGCTGCTGGTTCTCAGGGAATGGGCTCTTTAGTTTATGCCCAGAGTCGGACACATTAAAAATATATACATTTTTTCCTGCTGTACAGAATGTCTTCCATGGCTGAGGCTGACTTGTACTACCAATGGATCAAGATCGTGCTACCCAACGTCACTTCCTGCCACAACCTACCCGACAGGATCACCGTCAGTACAACGCTTTCCCTCACAAACCTGTGGGTGGGTCTTGATAGCTGGATGGCTCACTCTGTCAATTCATGGCGGGTGTTATGTTTCGTGCTTTGACTCTATGTGTGTGTGTGTGTGTGTGTGTGTGTGTGTGTGTGTGTGTGTGTGTGTGTGTGTGTGTGTGTGTTCTTACCTAATTGTTTTTACTTAATTGTATCTTTACAGGAATGAGTCAACCTCGTACTGTCCCGTATTTTGAACCATATTCATCATACATGCCTTTAAATTTATGAATTGTTTTAGCATATACTATTTCATTGGGTAGTCATGCCACTGATTAAGTGCTCTATATGGGAAACTGAACTTCCTTATGTCGTTATAGCCTCTCTTTTAGTACAATTTTCTCCAGTGTCCTCTTAATGTTGCTTCCCCATAGGTTATATACTCATTTACGTCTATTTTCTCTTTTACTGTCATTTATTTATATAACATACTCATGTCTCCTCTTTTCCTTCTCTCCTGTAATGTTGGTAGGTTAATTTTTTTGACTCTTTCTTCATATCTTAGGTCCCTAAAACCTGGTGTCCATCCTGTAGTGGCCCTTTGTTCTTTTTCAATCTTATCTATGTGTTTTTTGATAGGTGGATTCCAGACTACTGATTCATATTCCCAAGTTGGTCTGATGAATGATGTAATTATCTTTCTCAGCATGTCTTCATTTATATACGTGAATCTACCCTCATATTAGCAAGCAGAGTGTACATGTTCCTCATCTTTTCATTTATGCGGTCAGCCGGTTGTGGTCTGTAATTGATAATCACTTCTTAATCCTTTTCCCTTTCTGATGTGTGTAGGGTTGAACCTCCTAACTTATAGTCCCTGTCTGGTCTTTTGTCACATTTACCAAATTTTATTACATGACATTTGTCCATACTGAATTCCATTTGCCATCCATTCCTCCATTCATTGAGTTTATTTAATTCCCATTATAGCTCTATGCAGATTCTGTGTTTGTAATTTCCCTCTGTATTTTTACTTCACCAGCAAACATATTTAGGTAGCTTTCATTTCCAATGTTGCTGTCTCTGTCATTTACATACTGTATACAGTACTAAAAACTTAATTGGTGCCAGCACCGAGCCCTGTGGAACTCCATTTGTCACTGCTCTCCATGATGAGTAATTTCCCCTTAGCAGTGTTCTCATTTCCCGTTTACTGAGAAAATCTTGCATCCAATCGTACAGTTTACCTTGGATTCCTCCTTGATTGTACAGTTTCCACAAAAGTCTTTTGTGTGGTACTCTGTCAAAAGCCTTCTTGAAATCGAAATATATGATGTCTACCAACCCATCTCTTTTCTATATTAACTCTGTCATAGTAACTTAATAGGTTAGTGACACATGATTTTCCCTTTCTAAAACCAAATTGTCTTTGTTATCACATTGTGTTTTTCCAGTAGATTTACCCATATTCTTCCTATCAGTTTTTCTAACATCTTGCATACAACAATGATCAGTGATACTGGTCGGCAGTTAAGAGGATTTTATCTGTTTCCTTTCTTGAAAAGGGGCACAATATTTGCTTTCTTCCATATATCAGGTAGTTTTCCTTAAGGATTCTCTGAATACCAATCATAATGGACTGCTTAGCTTTCTGGCACATCCCTGCAATACCCAACACAAAATCTCGTCAGGACCACTGGCTTATTCCCTGTCTAATTTCTGCATCTCTTCCTGGATCTCTTGTTTTGTTATACATATATTTGTTAACTTGTGCGAGCATGCTTGTTCGTTTTCATCTCTCGCAAAACTACTTTCTTTAGTAAAAACTGACAGGAAATATTTGTTTAGTACTTTACAAATATCTTCTTCATTTATATTGATTTTCCCCTCATTCATGACGGAATCTATTTTATCTTCAGCTTTTGTTTTGCTTAGTATGTAGCTGTAAAGCAACTTCGGCTGATCAAACTGCCTTTGAGCTTCTCTCCTTATCCCTGTATAATCATTTCTTGCCTGTTTGTAGCTGTTATTAGCTCTCTCACTTTTATGTTGTCTGGATCTGATCCACATAAAATCTCTTTTCTATTTTGCATTTTTGCAGTCAGTATTAAACCAATTCTTTGTCATTATTTCCGTGTCATTGTGCAATGGGACATAATTATGGACTCTTGTTTCGTAAAGTTCACAGATCTTTTATGTATAATATTTATATCTTGTCCTCCCAACTCCTTGTCCCTATCTATATCGTTGAAGTACTTCTTTAGGTCATGATAGTTACCCTTTTTGCAGTTTAACCTCTGTTTGTAATTTCCATTACCTCTAACTATATCATGTGCTATCCTGAAATTGTCAGTTTCATTTTCTTGCCTAGTAAGTATGAGATCTAACAATGAGGGGTCTTATGGTCCTCTTTTTCTGGTGTTCACCTCTACATGCTGTGTTAGAAATAACTCTTGTATAACATCCAAAAGCTTCTGGTCCCAGCAACGTTCATGGCTTTTTACATCTAAAGTATTCCAGTTTATATTTGTGTTAAAATCTCCCATTAGTATAATTCTTTCAGATTTTTCTTCCATTCTGTATAGTAGGGTTCTTAAATTCTGAATTGTCCTTTCTGCCCGGTCTTCATATTCACCTCTATCCCACGTGTTTGTCTTGGGTGGCATATATATAAATTTGCCAGTTATTATCCCTCCTGATGTACTAATCTCTACTGCAACTAATTTTACTTGTGACGTTATGTCTGTTTCTCTTTTATTTGGAGTCTTTTCTCTGTTAGTATCATAACGCCTCCTTTTTAAAATTTCTGTCTCTTCGCCAAATATTGTACTCATCCAAATTTTAAGAGTCGTTTGATATCCTTGGGGTTCATTTTGTTTGTTAGACAAATAATATGAGGCTCATTTTCCTTCATAAAATCTTTTATGTCTAATAATTTGGATAGCATTCCATCTAAGGTTAAGTACATTAAGTTAGCCATATTGTTCACATTTTTAACATTGGTTGAGTCTACTATCTTACTTTTATTTAATCCCTGCTGTTTATGTGCCATTTTTTTACTTCCTGTCCTACTATTTTGTAAAAAAATATTACTTCTCTCTTCATCTGATCTTGCATCATTGTTTCTTTTTGCTTCTTCCCTTTTTTCCTTTAGCAATTCCCTTTTCCCTTAAGTTAGGCACCTTTTTATCCACACTTCTATGTGCTTCTCTGATTCCTTAAATTTGTTAGCATTTTTCAGTACCTCTTCTACAGTGTTCACACTTTGGAAGGTTACTTACAGGGGCCTTGACTTGTTCCTCTCATATTTCCCTAATCTCTTAAATTCCTCTACATTTTTCACACGGATTTCGTCTGATACTACTTTCATTAGGTTCATTAAATCTATCATCTTGTTATAGCTGGTGATTCTATTCCTTATTTCTTCTTCATCTTTACCAGTGATGACTATAGATCTGTTAATTCCAGCTGTTTCCTTAATTAGCCGTGAGTTTTTCCTTATGATGTCTTTCACCTCTCTTGTCATGTCTCTTGCTTCAGCCTTGTTTTTTAGATCTTGACTTGTTTGGCTACTTCTGGCCATGTATTTTGTACTTCCTCTGTGTAGTTTCTCATTTCTCTTTGCTCATCTTCTCATCAATGTCTCTACTTTTCTCTATCAGATTACCTGCTTTCCTACTTATGTCTTTATCATTATTGTACTCCTGCAAAACTCTTTCATGGGCGACTACTGTATTTCCCGTTTCGATTATTTTCTTCCTTAGAATGTCTACCTCAGCCCGTAGCTCTCCTATTGTTGCATCTTTTCTGTTTAATTCCTTTACCAGTTCCTCACTTTTATCCTTTTGTTGCAATAGTTCCTTCCTTATTTCATCCAGTTTCAGTTCGACAGTTTGTTCCAATCTGTTCACTTTCTCTGCTAGTATATTAAATGTATCTAGTTCCGCCAGGTCTGTGTAGTCATCATTTTGTTTTTTTTACTGTTTCCCTTCCTCTTACCTAGTTGCATTTCTTGAAAGAACGCCATCATATAGAAATATACTTTCTATTTAGTGTGGGAATTTACCGGGGCTCGTCTGTTTACCCAACTCTGCGCCTTTCGTCTGATAACACAGCAAACTCCCTAAGGCTTTGTCCACTTGATATTCTTCTTTTGGACAGTACTTCCTCGCTTCTACTGCATCCATGGGGTGCATTTATATAGCACAATTATGTCTCCTCTTTTCCTTCTCTCCTGTAGTGTTGGCAGATAGGTGTGTGTGTGTGTGTGTGTGTGTGTGTGTGTGTGTGTGTGTGTGTGAACAAAATATTTCAGATAGTTCTCATCCGATTTTAATTATGTTTAGTTAATGGTAAGAGGATGAGTAAATTTACTAATTTTTATAGACAATTAGACCAAAGATCAAGGTAACAGGGCTAGGTCAAACGTTAATCTAA
>JAGKTI010019214.1:0-17148 GCA_018397915.1 Birgus latro | reverse complement strand
ACCTGCTACACCACTATAAAATTTTCTAACCATGTTTTAAGGGGGTTAAGCCCCGCTAACCAAATCAAAACTTCTCAGAAACAGTGAAAGGAGGGTAGATACGGCGTTGATATCTTAGTACATGTTGTACGATGGACCCTCATCCGTAATGCGGTATTTGGGCACCGTGACCCCCTGACTGATTCTTGGGAAGCTTAGCCCCCTCCCAAAAATTAAAACAATTCAGAGGAAACAGAGGCCTGCAACACGGAATTATTGAATGAGAAAGGAAAATGGTGGATGTGGAAGAGATCGAACGTGTTAGAAGAACGGGAGGGAACTTGAACAACAATATCTCTAGTGAAGGAGGTGAGTGAGGTAGCTTCAAGATCTGGGTAGCAGAACTCTAAAGAGGAGGAGGAAAGCACTGGCGATGAGTCAAAGGCAGACCATTCAACACAGAACGAAGACAATACTTCGGTTCTGCATACCTTCCATAGCACTTCTTCGTGACTGGCTTCATGTACTATCGTCATTCCAGCTACACCTCAGCATTCAAGATGGAGAGATGGCAATTTGTCGTATATTTAAAGTGAATCAATTATAGGCATAAGATTATCCCTTCCACATCTCGAGCGTTGAACTGAAAGAAGATATTAGCCCCAGAATACGATGAGAGTCACGAAGAAGTGCTATGGAAAGGCTGCAGGGCCGTAGTGCTGTATGTAGGCCATGTTGTGTTGCGTGCTATGCTCCTGTCACCTTAACTTGGCCAACATTTTCGTCCTTTTGCATATTATTTCACGTAAATCAGTGCCAGACAATACTACACCCCTACATCCTTCACATAGCACTTCTTCGTGACCAGCATGATAATCCAGTGCTGATCTATTGTAATCTGGGCCGAGTTAAGGTGAAAGGAGTATCGGTGTAAAATTGGCATATCTCCTTGAATGCTGAGCTGTAATGAGAGATGTGCACTAGAATATGGTGCTAGTCACGAAGAAGTGCTACAGAAAGGAGGTAGAGCGGTAGTATTGTCTTATTCCGTCACTGAGCTGCGTAAAATAAATTGACAAAGGTCGAAAATCTGGGCCAAGTTAAGGTGAAAGAACTATAAAGAATTTCCAGTCTGTCTGTCTGTCTGTCTCTCTCCCGCAACGTGAATGAAAAAGCCTCCTTCCCACCTCATAAGACAAGAAATATTTCTGATATGACAGTGACTGTGTGTTTATGTTGGTGGTGGTGATGATGAAGGGTTGTGAAAATGATGATGGTGGTGGTGGTGGTGATGATGAAGGGTTGTGGTGGTGGTGATGATGATGATGATGGAAGGCGGCGAAGATGGTGATGATGGAGGGCGGCGAAGATGGTGCTGCGATGATCATGACCGCTTTGATAATGATGATAATGATAACAGCGGCTAATGAGGTACACATATCCTGGCAGCCGCATCGCCTCGTGAAATCAGTGCCAGCACACGAAGGCGTCCATTGCATCCCAGTTACACGTAGGCGTTCCTCACTCACTGACTGAATATGTATTTTCTATCGTTCTGTCTTGACAACAAAAAATTATTCAAGAAAGAAATAAAAGAAATAGAAGAACATCGCTGTAACATGATTTTCAGAAGGATTCTCGAGTTGCTCAGCCGCACGAAGCCGCAGCCGGCCGTCTCGTTCGTCATCAACATCAATGCTCCCATCCACCTCACCAGCGTCCTCGTCCACAGCAATGACCCTTCCAACGCGGCTGGAAAGGGGAGAGAGGGTGGCTGGGTAAGCGAGGAGAAAAGTGGAGGTGGTAAAGAGAGTGCAGTGGAGCGTGGCCGCGTGGAATGGGGCAGTCTGTCGGGGAAAAGTGGAGTGGGAAGAGGGAGTGGGTTTGGTGGGTCGTTTGGGTGGGGAGGGAGTGGATGTGTGAGGGGCAGTGGACTGGGGATGTGGAGTGGACTGGGGAGAGCAGGTGGGTGTCCCTTCTACACCCCCCCTATTCCTTTGATCCCCCACTTCACCCACCCCCTCCACACATCGCTCTGCACCCCGCAGGGCCAAACTTCCACCCTGACCCCCAGCTTCTCACCCTGCCACTTCACCACTTTCGGGTCCATCCCGTCTGGCCTCTGGATGTCGTCCCCCTCTGCCCCCCATAACGCCTTCAGTTACAGTACCCTCGTGCCCTGTCCTATTGTTAGCCCCACACGCTGCCCCAACGTAGACCCGCCACTCCCGCCCTGCGTCAGGCAGGACCATCCTCCCTACCACACCCCACACTTCCCCTGTTGCTACACCTGGTGTGGGCAGGGTGCGGGTGGCCAGGGCCAGCAAACCCAGCACGGCCTTGACGGAGTCGGCAGTGATTAAGTCAGCAGTATTTAAGTTGGGACTTTGGGTGACCCTGGGCACATTGTACTGTACGTGCTTCTGGGTCACCTGCACTACCACAACACCTCAAGATTTCTTTCTCTGGTTGATCCTGACTACCAGAAAAGGTCCACGGGCCACTGTTCGACCCGGGCACGATAAGATTGATAAACCGATTCAGTATTGTAAAATTATATATTCATTAATTCATTCGTCATCTAATCCACTGTTTCCCCATGAGAGGCGTGGGCAAGTTGGTCCTGATATACGAGTATAAGAGAGAGTGACCACCTTCACTCATCCCTGAGTGGCATTACGTGAACAATAAACCTCAACAACCCCTTAGTAATAAACTTGCACCGGCTCAATCCGACTGGGGTGCCTTCATTGCCCATTAAACCACCAGGCGCCATAATTTGGTTATATGGTGTACAGGAAACCCTTTGGCTTGTCACTCAGCGTAGAGTCACCTACTGACAAAAGGAAGAGGAAAGAATGAAGAAAAGAATGAAGAAAAGAATGACAGAAAAGGAAGGATGGAAAGAAGGAAGAGAGTAAAGGGTAGGGACCCGAGAGTAGCACTACATTGAGTGAGTGGATGGTGAGCGCCCCCACAAACCACTTTAATAACTCTAAATATTCACAAAGATAAATAGGAACGTTGTCCGAAAGTTGACCTAGGCACTGCTGTTTTCTTAGTGAGAAAAGCACAAAAACAATTTCAATGTTATTAATGAACCGATTGAGGCGACATGTGGTACTATCATCGCCTCGTTTTTCTCAACTTGGTTCACAGACACAGAAAAAAAAAATCACCACTTCCATCGAATGGAATGGAATGGAATGGAATATGAAGTTTAGGCCGAAGGCCAAGCACTGGGACCTGAGAGGTCATTCAGCGCTTTGATGAGTGAAGTATGAAAGATGATGGTTTAAAAGAGTGAGTTTAAAAATGGGGAAAACTACTATACAATAATTATACAAAATCGTAGGTAAAATGAAAACAGATGTAGACAGCAAGCCCTAAAACATAACTATGACAACACTAATCATAGCTTGTAGTACAGCCCTGTCTCCTTTAAAAACGCCATAAGGCTAGAAACATTTGCCCTATTACCTAAGACAACTGATAGGGATCTCCTATTTGTTAAAAATTTCACTCGAGAACGGGCGTAGGTCGGACAGTCCAGTAAAATATGTCTGCAAGTTATTGTGACATGACAGATGTCACACTGAGGTGGGACCCCTCGGTCCAGTAGGAACCCAAGAGTCAAACGCGTATGGCCAATTCGCAGCCTAGTCAACCTCGTCTCAAAACCCCGACAAGCCTGAGAAGAGGATGACCAGGCATAGACCGAAGGCCGGATCTCTTTATACTTCGAGTTATTGGCCAGGGAGGGGGAAGCTCATCTCGCCTGCCACTCAGACCAAACAAAGTTATGGATAACGGTCTTCAGATCAGAATAGGGAACCTTATTATACCCAACAGAAGGAAGAGAACATGCGGATTTTGCCTCTTTATCAGCAAACTTGTTCCAATAAAGATTAACATGAGACGGTATCCAGCAGAACGAAACAAATTTATACTTTGCAGCCAGGCGCCAAAGCCAAGACTGAATCTTCCTTATTATAGGATGGAATGTATTAAACTGCTTAATGGCGGTCAAGCTTCCGTAGGAGTCTGAATATATTGTAAACGTCTTTCCCGGCATTGAGTAAGCCACTTCAAGAGCCTTCTCGATGGCAGTTAGTTCAGCAGTAAGAACAGAGGCATTGTTTGAAAGCCGTCCAATGCGTACACCCCCTTTATGGACAACAGCAAAACCTACACCAAGTTGTGACTTTGAGCCATCTGTATACAACTTTACTGAGTCCCTGTGGAGGAGATCATGGAGCAAAAACTTCGATTTAATTTCTGCATCCGAAGAGGTTTTCCTACATATGGTTTTGGGACACACATTAGGTTTCGGAATGAGCCAAGGAGGAAGATTGCTGTAGCTTACTGGTTCAATCTTTTGCTCCCTCAGTGATGCGTCACCCACAGGTAGCATACGAATCTGAAAAGGTATAGAGGCTCTTGGGCCACGGAACTTTGACGAGTCACATTGCAACAGAACATCAACACGAGGATTGGTGTAACGACTGCTCTTGATTCGCACAATGTAGTGAAGCCCTAACTCATGCCTACGTAAGTCCAGAGGAAGCTGGTCTGTATCTACGTATAAACTCTCCACAGGGGAAGTGCGGAAGGCACCCGAGCACACTCGTAGACCCGTATTGTGGAGCACATCAAGCACATGAAGTTTAATCTTACAGGCAGAGCAATAAATTTGGCAAGCATAGTTAATCTGTGACCGGCACAAAGAGTTATAGAGCTTGATAAGGGAGTTCGTATCCGCACCCCAATGAAGACTAGAGACCACTCTAAGGATATTCAATGATTTCTTAACTTTAAGCTTCAGATAATCAATATGCTGTGACCAAGAGAGACGAGAGTCAAAGATCATGCCCAGAAACTTAACCTCCTTCTCAAAAGGGATGATGTCATCATTTAACTTTAAGTGTGGGACAACCTCCTGGCGTGTGCTTCTAGTGAAGCGGACTGCAACAGTCGTGGAAGGTGAAAAGCAAAAACCATTATCATCAGCCCAACGACAAATAGTATTTATGGACTTTTGCAAGTGATGACTAATCTCAACTGCATCGTAGCCGGACACACAAATTGCCAAATCATCAGCATATAGGAAGCCCAACACAGGGCGGGAAATCTGATAGAGAACACCATTGATAGCCACTGCAAAACAAGTGACACTAAGAATGCTGCCTTGGGGAACACCCTCCTCTTGCCTATAAGGACTGGATACAACATTTCCGACACGAACCTTAATGTAGCGTTCCGACAAGAAGGAGCGGATAAAACGAAACATATTTCCCTCAATTCCATATCGAGACAACTGAAGAAGAATACTAGTGTGCCTGGTTGTGTCGTACGCTTTCTGAAGGTCTAAGAACACCCCAATAGTCTGACAATGGTTGGCAAAGCTTTGCTGGATATTATTTGAGAGGATCAGAAGGGGGTCTAGTGTCGAACGGTTCTTCCGAAACCCAAACTGGTAAGGAGAAAGCAGCTTTTCGGATTCTAAGTACCACACTAACCTTGCATTAACTAGCTTTTCCATCATCTTACAAACACAGCTTGTAAGTGCGATAGGCCTATAGGAGGTAGCCAAAAGGGGATTTTTGTTTGGCTTGCTGATGGGGATAGTGAGGGAAACTCTCCAACTGGCAGGAAAAATGCCCGTTTCCCAAATTTTGTTAATGATCTTTAAGAGGAACTTTGTAGCCACAACAGGCAAGTTTGTGAGCATTGAATAGAGGATGTTGGCTTCACCTGGAGACGTAGAGGTAATCGATGACAAAACGTCTTCCAGTTCCCTGAGTGTGAATGAAGCATTGTAGGGAGCATTGCAAGAAGATGAAGAAGGTGGAGGCATGTCAGGAATACCATTCCCTGATATTAGAGAGGACTTGGAGACATCAGCAAAATGCCTCCCTAAGGTCTCCGCAACCTCAGCAGGATCAGTAAGGAGGTCGCCACCTATTTTCAATGTCGGGGTGGGAGATGGGATGAATTTGCCTGAAAGCTTCCTAATTTTCCTCCATATAACCCTAGAGGGGGTCTTGGAGTTAATGCCGTTGATGTAAGATATCCAAGAGTCCCGCTTAGCCTTTCGAAAGTAGCGACGTTGCTTTGCCATGGCACGTTGGTAAAGTTGGCGCGTGGCAGCTGAGCCACTGGTCTTGTAACGCCGATAACATTTCCTCGTAATTTTCCTTAGTATGGCACAGGTTTTATTCCACCAGGGGACCGCAGGTCGATGCGGTTTACCTTTCGACATAGGGATGGCCTCACGGGCACTGCCCATAATTGCAGCAACAAAATAATCATAGGCTTCCAAGTGACTAGAGAAGGACTCGAAAGGCCTAGCCAGAAGTATACCATTTTTATAATTCAACCAATCAGCCTCCCGCTCCCTCCACCTAGGAGAGGAATAAGCAGGGACATTTTTCACACACTTTAAATGGATTGGGTAATGATCGCTTCCATGCAGAAAAGGGTTTACTGACCAATGAAAATCCATAAGGATGGAAGGAGAACACAAGCTCAAGTCAATAGCGGAGGAAGCTCCGCTACAGACATTGTGGTAAGTCACAGAGCCATCATTGTAAACCGAGATATTATACGATTGTAGTATGTCATCCATAATCCTCCCACCAACATCCAAAATTGTACCACCCCACAGTGGATTATGGGCGTTAAAGTCCCCAAGAAGGAGGAAGGGAGCAGGAAGCTGACGGATTAAGTTTTCGATGTCCTGCTTACTGAAACCACCACGAGGTGGAAGATACAAGGAGCATACCGTGAGTGAATATTCCAATACAACTGTAACAGCAACAGCTTGGAGAGTTGTCTGCAACTGAACCAAAGAGTGCTGCAAGGACCTGTGAACAATTATTGCTGCACCCCCATGCGCCCGATTACCTGGCGGAGGGGGAGACCCGTGAAAGACGTAATTCAACCCAGGATTGTATACCTCAGAGCCCAACATGGTCTCCTGGAGACAAACAACACCTGGATCAAAGTCATGAATCAAAACTTTTAGTTGCTCAGACCTAGAGCGAAGACCCTTACAGTTCCATTGCAGGATGTCAGAGGAACATTACCTGCTAATGACAGGAGCCCCAACCTTTCCATTATGCGGTTGGGAAGATGAAGGCACACGTTTGATATTAGGGTGCAAGGACAGATGACTGCTCCTCACGGACTTGTCTGCATTGGATTTGGTGACTGGAAACTTAGAAGTTTCAGACGAAACAGACACAGGTTTTTGTCGCCTCGGGAGGGGATGGACAGCTGAATCAGGCACTACAGGGGGGTCAGAGACAGAAGGTAAAGGAGAGGCATCCATCAAACGGTCATCAAGTGGACAGTCCTTATCAAGATTTGAGAACTTATTGGACAGTAGCATAACACCAGTATCCGTAGGGGGAGAAGAGTTCCGGGGCCTCTTAGAACGGGGAGAACAAGTGAAGTCATTGTCAGCCTTTGCATTCGGAGTACGAGAGTGCTCCCTCACAGAGGGAGCAACCGAACTCTACTTTCTAATTGCCTTTGAAGGACGAGGTGACAACGACATTGCTCGAGAGTGCTTCCCCACAGAGGGAGCAACTGCACTCCGCTTACTGACGGCCTTTGAAGTACGGGGAGACAACGATATTGCTCGAGAGAGGTCCCGCACAGAAGGAGCAACCACACTCTGCATACTGACGGCCTTTGAAGTACGAGATGACAATGACTGGGCAGAGGACGACCGAGAAAATGATGGACCCTTACCGGAGACAACACCAGTACCACGAAGGGCTTGGGATGAATGCAAATCTGAAGTTAAAAGACCAGGAGAAGACTTGTCACCAGAAGCTGGAAGAGGCTTGGCGGGGGACTGAGAGTTGTTCTGCTTAGTGCTGCTAGTAGTAGCGTGAGGAAGTTGAGGGGACTATCCGTCAAAACGATGAGATAGAAACCCTTGGACGACATTTGAAAATTTGGAGCTAGGGTGTTTGTGGGCCGTCAACAACCGATGCCGAGCACTTCCATAGCTAATATGCTCATTATCTGCGAGCAAAATGATTTCCTGCTCAAAGTGGTACCGCAGGCACGTTTTTGAATTTGGAGAGTGATCACCACGACAATGCTTGCAGAACTTAGAGTCAGAGCATGATTCAGGGTCGTGACTGGCAGAACAAATGAAGCATGTCTTCTGACTTTTGCCGGAGTCCTTCACATGACCATAGTCGAAGCAGTTATAGCACTGTGTTGGCCTACGGTGAAACTTCTTGACATGAAATCTCAGATGTCTGATTCTGATGTAGTCCGGCAGATGAGGTGATGAAAATGTCAGACAAATAGCGGAATTTGTGCCTTTCAGCTTCTTTACCTCAATAACATTCGCAGGACAACGACACAGTATCTCTTCATCCTTAAAGTCACATAAATCACTGCTGTAAATGACTCCTTTAGCAGTGTTGAAGGTTTTATGTGGGGAGACAGACTGAAGAACCGAGTCAGGAGATGGAATGAATTTAGACAAAAGGGCGGCTTGTGTGTCATTCCCCGCTTTAACCAACAAATTCCTCCCATACCCCTTTAAATTCCCCTCAGGGATATTTCCTATTTTCCTCTCTAGGCATTCAGATCCTTTGATAAAATTGTTCATGCCATCCTTATATGTAGCGACACGCCAGTATTGCCTAGGAATGTCTCTAGGAATGTCAGGAGTGCCGTCGTCATCCTCAAAAGGCTTAGGTATGAAGTCAAAATCATCGTCAGACAAATTTGCTGTACTGAAAAGTTTAGCCTTGCATCTAAGTAAAACAGTACCTTCATCTAAAGCTCGAAGAGCAGCCAATGCAGAAGCGCTCTCACAGAAGGTAACATAAGCGTCAAATGAAACTCCATCCGGGCACAATATCAACTTTAACCTGCTCATGACGCCAAAAGGCCTCATGGCAGCATAAAGAGTATCATATGCGATCGCTTCCCGAATTCCAGCACAGAAAAGCACCCGTAAATGCGGGTTTTCACGAGAAGGGGACTCAAAGGTCTGGCCGTTCTCCACACAAGCACCAAATTTGGGGGGAGTGGATGTCATGAATAAAGAAAAAACCTTCATTCCCCCACCCCTCCACCCACCATGGAGCCCAACAAGGGGAGGTCGTGTGCCAGGGAGAACACCACTGGCGACCCCAGAGGTAGCGGGAGAGTATACGCGGGTAACCACCAAGGGACCCGGGCAAGGGTGACTCCAGGACGGTAGGAGCCACCAGGTCCCCCAATGCCCACTTGACCCTAGCCAACGCATGACCAGCCGATTGACCTGGTCGGACCCAACCAGGCCGCCCGTCTGGCCAGAATAAGGGACCAAAGAGGTGTATTGCTAGCTGCAGGGCGCACCGTACAGCATCGCTCAACCTCCAGGACTCCCGTCTCCCAGCATTACGGGACGCCACGCACGGCAAACACGTGGGGAGGCAACAGTCCAGCCCTAGATGGCAAATGGGCTGGAACTAACATCACCAGCAGGCCTCCTCCACTAGTGATGTAGGGGGTGCTTGGTCCACGAGGCCGACAAATGCCGAACCCTACAAAGGTAGGCACGCCCCCAAAGTAGGTGGCACCGCCAACCACGCTTCAAGCCCCGCCACCACGTCAAGGTGACCCCCTGCAGCGGGGAGATGAACACATACTGCAAATCACTGAACTGATACCACGATTGAGTCTGAAATTCTCATCCATTATCTTGGGGGTGAAGTGTCAGCCGAGGTCGCCCTGAAGTTCATCAAG
The DNA here is from genome assembly GCA_018397915.1 of Birgus latro. NCBI lineage: Eukaryota > Metazoa > Arthropoda > Malacostraca > Decapoda > Coenobitidae > Birgus > Birgus latro. Next base: position 7,404 of record JAGKTI010019214.1, on the reverse strand, counting down.
AAATTGGAATTATATGGCGTCCAAGTGGATACTCTACTAAGGTTGATGACATCTGATGTCTCTGGGTTACATAAACCCGTTGTTATTCCATACGGAGCAATACCCACCCCATTACCAAATTCCATTTTCTTAAGCTTGTGGCGTCAGCCAAATGTAATGCAGCTGTCACTGGGGAAATTAATTTCACAGGGTGATCTGTGACAAACAAAAGAGCTAAAATAAAAGTAAATAAATACAAATAAAATAGATAAATAAATCTGAAGGCCATACACAAAATGATACGTGTGGTTTATCCAACAATATAGTATGAAGCAAAACTTGACAAATAAACAAAACGACTAAAACAGACCAAATACTGGCCCTTGTGTAGCTTTGGAAATCATGGTAGGAGCCTTCCATAACGGTGTGTTATTGACTGTTATCGCTGCAGACTGGTGTTGCTGGTGCAAACTGTTGACATTCAAACGATGTAAACAGCAGTGAAGACAATGTGAATGTATACTACGCAAAATCGCAAAGAAAAGGGCACTACGAAGCCTGCTATGCCACGTATCTAAGAATGGACAGAGATATTAAACATTTTCTCTTCAGCTTATTCCCTTCAGTACGATGGCATGCAGTATATTCATTTATATGCTTGTCATTTCCAGAAAGTTTTATTCACCTTAGGAGACACTTGGTTGCTTAAAGGAGATAACCTCACTCCCAGAAATCCCCCTTAATGTAAATAGATTTCTCCTTAAGTTAGACGAATAAAATGGAAATTACATAATGAGATTGACGTGGTTAAAGATTATCATATATTGTTTCTTTACTCAACTCATTAGTAAAGCACTTAAACACACACACACACACACACACACACACACACACACACACACACACACACAACTTCACATCTTCAGACCGAGGACATACTTACGGTCTTTTGATAATGTTATCCAGTCTAGAAGTGAACTTTCGATTTGAAGGGAAAATATGAAGCCTCATTCAGAGTGATTTGGGATATTTCCTAACGCCGTCCTCCTTAGAATTTATCGTGCATTCTGCACCTTACTGACCTGCATACTATTTTTATTGTGTTGATATTGACTTAGTCTGCATCAGGAACACACAAATACTTGCTGAAAAAGAAGGGGACACTGACGTGTGCTATGTTATAAAGTCCCCAAAGCAACTTGAAATTCGACCAATAGGCTTATGAATGCTTTAAATTCGAAATTCCAGTTATAAATTCAATTAAACTGGAAGACCAGTCAAAACAAACTGTAAAGGATGTCACTTGGATTCAGAACTTAAAATGTTATGGATATTTGTAATAACAGTTATGTATTGAGAAATTACTATGATTATATCTGTAGCAAGTCCTATATTAGTGTTTTGGTGTGCATTATAGCGTTCCAGTCTCAATATTTCGTTACCAGCAAAACATTATCTTATTTCCTTCTTGTTGAGTTGCCAATGCCGGTTATGTTTGAATGTTACAAGGACCAGTCCCGATATAGACATGTTCTGACTACGAGTTTTGTCCAGCAGTGTTGCAGCCCAGTTCTTGACGAAATGATGAAGTTCAGCAAAGACAGCTGTAACATGAACAGAATTTCGAACTCCTCCTACAGCCAATTTAGCAGCAAAGGGTTGGAATTTTGGATACCTTTATTAATCCCGTCAATCCTATTATGTACGGATATCGTCTTCTGTTAAATGGATCAGTGAAGTATCTTTTTCTTTTCTTTTTTTTATGTGTCCTGCTCTAGGCATAATTCAGAGCCCGTTCTCAGAGGTCCAGCAGTCCTCTTGCATATCATATACCTTCACATGTCATCACTTCGGCGCTGACACCAACCTAGTGAAAACATACTCGGGTTGTTTCATACAGGACTGGTGTATTGGTAGCCTGCCCTTCCACTTCAGAATTTCTCTTATAAACTGAATACAATTGGCTGCAAGAGTTAGCTGAAGAAAGACGCCACGGGACTGAAAGGGCTGAAGCTGCATTGGAAAGAGAACAGATTTACTCACAATATATTATTTAGCTAACAAGAGATTATACTATTTTTTTTCCTTTTTTTACTAAGTTGTCCTTAATTTTATTTAGATACAGCCACAGAAACAATTATCTTCTCTGCTCCGTCTGAAGAATATTTACAACGGGCGAAATACAGTGCAAACCCTATCTCTGTCAGTGAGTGTTTCAGATGCTTCGATTTTTCCGCTATGTATTCGTCAGACTTTGGGAAAATACTTGTGTCTAGGCCTATACATGATTACCATAATTTTGTTTAATTCGTAAATAGGTAATACAGCTGGAGGCATCAATATATATTACTTTATTCCAACAAATATGAAACTCCTTTACAATAATCTTAGAAGCTGTACGATGTCCATAGATTTCAGTCCTGAGCTACAAAAAATGTGGCACACTGTTTTGTTATTTGTGAAGTGACATCATTTATGTCGTCAGCTGTACATTAGACCATTTGACGTGACGGTTCATATATATATTTCTAGATTCTGTTCTTTCGTACTGGCTGGAATATCACTGTTATCAATATGAATAACATGCTTGGATACGTGACATGAGCTGTTTGCTATCTCCTCGGGTATTCTACTTCCATGTTCATGTTACTGAAGGCCTGCCACGATGTGCGATAATGGGAAATATAGCTAAGGTAATTGCAGATACAAGAAAGTAATATTTCATCCTGCCTGCCGAGTTTTGTGAGCATTTTGTATAGTTGCTGGCAGTCATGTGGCTCCAGTTTCCACTCAAACATAATTATATGAGACATAATTAATATTCGGAATGTGTTATGATGAAGACTGAAATTCATCGTCCAGCATCTCATTCTGGATTTTGTCTGCAACTGCATAATTGGTCTGTGTACAAATAAATATGCTCTTGTGATTCAACGATTACTTTATCACTTCGTCATGTAGTAGGAATGGACTATGTATGTTAATGCATCTTCTGCTTATGATTTACTTATGGCTGATGGTTTGAGAGTGCTTAAGATTATTCAGGGAAATTACAGATGTACAAGGAAGTTGGCAAATAGTACTGTGAGTTTTACAGAATATTAAGTTTGGGGGATTTGTAAGGTGTAAGTGTCCAGTCTAGTTATAAGGATAGTTTGTGGGGCATGTTATTCCATATGGTGTTAATTAAGACCATTTGTGGGACCTGTTAAAGTATTTGATGTTAGTAAGACAACGTGTGATGTGTGTTGATGTATTTGATGTTAAAACAGACCCTGATTGGTACCGATTTACTTAAGATAACCTGTAAAGAGTGTTGATGAATTTGGTGTTAAATAAATAGTGACTGAGTTCAGATGTGTTTGTGTCTCAGTAAAAATGTAACTCCTTGGGGGTTTTTCAAATCAAGACCGTAAGTTGGCCTAACATTTTAACATTTCTGAGAGGTGTTTGGTCTTGATTTGCCGGTCTTATACATCAGTGAGATTTATCTTTGTAACGTTCAGGTCATCGCACACACTAGAGGAATTGCACATAAGCTAGAGGAATATTAATCAGCAGAGAAGAAAAAAAACGAATGGAGAAATGGAAATAATGTTAAACTATCACAGTTCTTTATTTTGTATTCACGGAAAAGAGTCAGTTTTTACCATCATGAGGTGCTTAGTCCTGTGGTCGTGGTGAACTACAGGTTGAAAATAAATGCCAATAATATTTTCCAGTAATGTTCTTACTCCTGACATCATTATATCCCATGTTTATATACACTTTAGTCATGATGTTATGTATTCTTTACGTCGATTCAGTATTTATTCTTTCAGCTGAACGATGCCATTTGAGACTAATATATTACCAGTGTGTTCCTCTATATTATGTGATGTTTATCCACATTCTCAAAAAGAAATATCATACTTTAAAAGTTTTACTGGATGGGTCCCTGAGGGGAGGTTGGACGCTTCACTGAGGAAAGAAACTCTCTCTCTCTCTCTCTCTCTCTCTCTCTCTCTCTCTCTCTCTGTGTGTGTGTGTGTGTGTGTGTGTGTGTGTGTTATTTTGCACAAAGGAAAAACAAAGGAATTCAGCGACTTTGAGAATGTCTGTTTCAGTCTTTCCATAAAAAAGTTTTGGATGAAGATGAAGAAAAAATGAGGATGATTTAAAAGGCAGCGTTACCAGGAATATCAAAGTCCAAGAATTCTATTATTACCCAGGCATTACAGATTTTATTTTTTGCCCTTTTTAAGAACTGAAGGATAATACTAACAAAAATACTGATAATAATAATAATAATAATATTAATAATAATAATCGTCGAAATCATCATCATCATCACCACCACCACCATCTTCATCATCATCATCATCATCATCATCATCATCATCATCATCATCATCAATCATCATCATCATCACCACCACCATCGTCATCAATCATCATCATCATCACCACCACCGTCATCATCATCATCATCACCATCATCATCATCATCATCCAGACCTCTTTTCCTGCATAAGGTTGGGGTGAGGTACGGTCCAGTGAAAAAGAAAAATATATATATAAAATAATAATAATAATAATAATAATAATCATAGTCATAATCATAAATGGCTGATTAACCACTCAACCCAGCTAAATGAACCTCACTCTCACACACATATCGCGTCCTTGACTTTCGACTTATTGCTCTCAAAATCAGATTAATTTACTCTTGTCTGACGAGTTAAATTACCACAAGGTTTGGTCCAAATTTCACCAAAACTCCAAATTCCTGATTGTAACTGTTCCTGTACTTACAACTTCAGTTCTGTCTTGTGCATAAACAGAAATATGAACATCTGTGCAGTGTAAAGCAGTCCCCTCATATAACCTAACTATCCCGTTTGTGAGCTGGTGAATACACAGAGAGCTTTCATCTTAGCTCTGAGGATAAAGTAAGGGGGGCATCGCAAGTCTGTAAATAATGTGAAGGTGTAATTGTCTTCGTTTTGAAAGGACTCCCAACAAATCCTTGGAGACGGAAGGCAAAATCCTGTTACAGCATTATTCTTTTGTTCTGTCCGTAGCTGAATAAATATCCGCATATTTTTTTTGTTTTTGTCAATCATCTGAAAACTCAAACGTCGTTGCCTGCTCTAAATAATGGTACTATACATCAAGATAGAGCAACCCAGCTACATACGGTCTCAGTCTCTACAGTGAACTAAATTCTATCCCCTGTATGTTAATTATATCATATCTAAATGTACTAAGTGAATGACCTCGACGTGTTCTCTAGGACCACGCTTAGAAGGGGACCCATTACCATCCCAGCTTTGTGTCTGTAAAATGTATAATGAAAAATGAAAGAAAGCATCTGGTAGCATGTATTTCAACACATCAATTAAATCACCAACAGGTACAGGTAAAAGGCCATCCTCACTTAATATATCACGTAAAGAAATCCAATACTCTCAAAGTAAACGTTCTACCCTCTCCCATGCTGTCTGTATCTGGCGTGTACCTTTCAACCCTGCATGTCACAGTGAGGTAGGACTGGTGTGACTGGGTAGAGGGTGAGAATAGACGTGGATAGGGGGGTTGAATGGTTGGGGGTGAGGTTGGGCAGTGGAAGGAGTATGCAGTTCAAAGCAGGGTTCTTTGCTGCTGGAACCCCATGATCCAGGCTATGGTGTACTGTTACCATTGGACTCATAATGCTGTACTGTTTAGCATAATATGTGTTGGTTTCTACACAACCAAATATTTTCCTCTTAATGCAAAGAAACTATTTGAAAGCTTACAACTGGAGACAACAGACGTGGCGTATAACGAGAGAGATGCCGATAACTACAAGAACTGCGACCACATCACACACGAAATTTTGAACCAAAATATTAACCATAGTCACAGGACAGCTTTCCTTAAAATTGGGAATACCATATTTAATCCAATCAGGTTTGACTGTCCCGGCTTATGGCATCGCTGAAGGTTGGAACACACGAATGTTTGAAACGGTATGTATATTAAATTACGAAGCATCACGCCCTGTTTTTAGCAACGAAAAATATTGCCTTTAGTCCACCCCATGCCCACTCGCCAGCATTCGCAGCTCATTACAAAAGACAGGGAAATTTCATTTACATAATTATACTGTATTTGTTCACGGCATAAAACATTTGCTCACAGCCTCATTCAACTACTAAAGTCTTATTTCATAGAGCTGAGTTTGTTCATTTGGCAGAACTTATTGACTCTCGTGCAATACGTGAAAGAATGTGGAAATGTCCGCTTTCTGTCCACAGCCGAGAACCGTCCAAGTATGATCGAAACGGTTGTGCCTTCATATATATATATAGAGAGAGAGAGAGAGGGAGGGAGGGAGACAGAGAGAGAGACAGATACATAAATATAGATATAGACATAGATATTCGAGACTATAGGCTATAACTCACATAGTATTGTATATCTCCAGGCAGAAGTGTATGCTGACGACAGAGAGACGAACTCTTAATATTGAGAACATTCAGCTGTTGTGTATGCTTCTTCATTTCCAGGTTTTCAGATGAGGGTTTACATAGTGTCTGTCCTGTACAAATGTCCATGTTTTTTCATTCTAACAAGCATGGTGTTTTCTATCCTTTTCCCGCCGATTTTTGAATGATGTAGCGGGTGGGGGTAGTGCCTTCTTTATCCTTGTCTCGTACACAATTTTTTTTTTAACTTAACATTATTGAGTTACTTAAGAGGAGCATATGGAGTGACATGGAGGGACAGGTTGACGAATGAAGAAGTGAAGGAACGTTGTGGGATGGATGTGGATGTGGTTGAGAAGATTAGGAGAAATACACTGAGGTGGTTTGGACATGTGGAGAGAATGGAGAATGAAAGACTGACTAAGAGGGTGTATGCAGGTGGGGTGGAGGGGGAGGAAGAGGGAGGGGAAGACCGAGGATGAGGTGGAGGGATGGAGCTGAGAGGTATATGAGGGAAGGGGGAGTGAGCTGGGGGGACGGTAGGCAAATGGTGGGTGACAGAGCGACTTGGAGGCGTTTAGTCTGCGGCCACCCTTTGCGGAATTAGGGCGTCGGGCTATAGATAGATAGATAGATTAACAATATTACTTTCATTTTTTAAGACATAACTTCACTATGGATCACTAAGTCTTTTGTTTTCTGTACCCCTTGTGTAGTTCTTTCTGAGTAACGTATCATCATTTCTTCAGGCACCATCTGTCCCTTAGCAATCCAGTCTGTCTGCCATCTCTAGCACCGGCCATCCGCCTCCTGATTACTTCCATAGCACATCTAAGACGTTCTGGGGCACATGGAGTGGTCATATTAACCTTTTCCACTGTTATAACACATTTTGCTCACCACACAGCCAATTTCCCGCCATAGGACCAAAATGTGATGGTGTGAAGCGTCAGTTATTGCACGCGCAGCACCT
>JAGKTI010019213.1:0-10698 GCA_018397915.1 Birgus latro | reverse complement strand
TGTGTGTGTGTGTGTGTGTGTGTGTGTGTGTGTGTGTGTGTGTGTGTGTTCTTCCGTACATATATGAGGGACTTCAAAGGGATTATGATTGTCAATACATTCGTGGTCACGTTCGCTTACCGTCCCCATAGCCGTGTCGTAACATATTGCAGCCTTGCTGAACTAGGCGTCATCATCGTCATCATCATTACCCCGCATCTTCTTTCCCACTTACAGGTGAGGTGAGGTAGCGTCAAGGAAGTAAGGGAAAAAATGATACTAGGAGAACTAATCCATCGCATGACCAATTTAATCACCATTCAAGCCTCTGGAATCCTGACTCGACCTGAACGAACGAGTAATAATTAATCAAGGCAGATTTAATTTAACCACTTCATGATTTCGAAACACCAGGTCTTAAAAGGAATTACTGATCGCGTCGGTAGGTGAACAAAAAAACACTGTCAGGTAAGACTTCTGGACATTTTCTGGTCAGCTTGCCAGGCGTTCTGACACTCTTTTTCAAATTACTAGTCTGTTTCTGCGCATGGTTCTGTAGGATTACCGTTTTAGGCATCGGCATAAACTGTCTCGATATTACATGCTGCAGATCTTACAAAATGGAATATTAATGCGTAATATGAAACTTAAATCCTGTTGTTATCGTGGTCTGCACACTCACGCTCCTCGGTCTGTTAGTATTTTTTTCTCTCACATTGTCTAACCAAATTAGGTGGGTCTTCTGTATGATTTTTCCGCCACAGATACTTCCTCTGCACCCAGTAAACATGGAGGAGATGGGTCCCCTAGCTCCTGCATCTGTTGGTTATCGCATCTGTATTAAAATTATGCCAGGTTACGTTTGGTTACCTTCTGTTAGGTTAAGTTAATTTCAGTTAGGTTAGATTAGGTTAAATAAGTGAAGGCAAAGCTAAGTCGGCTCATATTAACAGATTTGATAATGGACGGACTTCAGAGTTGGAGAAGCCCCCCCTCCCATTCCTTATTTATTAAGAACTAAATGAAGCATTGCCGTTGGAAAAGTCATGCAGAGGACCTCTCCTCATTTGGTCAAACAGTGCAAAAAGCACCATTAACAACAAAAAAAAAAAAAGGAGGGGCTTGCCTGTCCTAAATTACAAAATTTCCTGAATCGGTCAAGAAAAAGTTGGTAGGTAAGTTCCTTAACCACCGAGACTAGGGCCCTTGAAGTGACTCACCTGCTGTGTGTTACTGCTGACGCGCTGTGTNTACGTTTGGTTACCTTCTGTTAGGTTAAGTTAATTTCAGTTAGGTTAGATTAGGTTAAATAAGTGAAGGCAAAGCTAAGTCGGCTCATATTAACAGATTTGATAATGGACGGACTTCAGAGTTGGAGAAGCCCCCCCTCCCATTCCTTATTTATTAAGAACTAAATGAAGCATTGCCGTTGGAAAAGTCATGCAGAGGACCTCTCCTCATTTGGTCAAACAGTGCAAAAAGCACCATTAACAAAAAAAAAAAAAAAAAAAAAAGGAGGGGCTTGCCTGTCCTAAATTACAAAATTTCCTGAATCGGTCAAGAAAAAGTTGGTAGGTAAGTTCCTTAACCACCGAGACTAGGGCCCTTGAAGTGACTCACCTGCTGTGTGTTACTGCTGACGCGCTGTGTGAGGTGAGGCTGGACCTGAGAACGCCTACACCACAGCACCTCCAGGCAGCCGTGGTGGGTCGCTGGCCTGGCCTCTGGGGCTGACTGCAGGCAACGTCGTACCCGGGTTGGTGCTATAAAATTACAGGGTCCACTTACCCACCACCGCTATTGCTGCTGGGGCAGTTCTGCCTTAACACGTGACTGAACACTGACACTAATATTATCAATTATAAAAACATCACTGAGGTTGCAGAGTTCATAGAGTTTATGAATTTTCGTTTGTCATCGATCATAAAACAAAAATATTCGTCGAGCCGCGCGACCACAGTTAGTTTCAAATCTTAAGTGGCCTGTGTACGTATCGCTAGATCACTGATGGTGCTGATGCGAGGTCTGGGGCAGAGGCCGTCACTGGGTGATCACTGCCGAGCACAGGCGCGCGGGCAGTGAGCAAGCAGTGGCCACAATGAGCTCACACATCAGGAGTGACTGGTGAGGCAGGATTGTAGGCAGGACCCAAGGGGTAGGTCCCGGAGCGCCCCGCCACAGACGCAGGCACCTCACGCACCCACCACACCTGCATACATTACTGCACAAGGTTTTCCGGGATAATTTTCCTCATACCCACCATTTCATTAGCTATGCACAGTTTGCGACAACTTACAAACGATATTTTCTACAGCCACACTGGATGTAAGTGTCGTGCCTGAGCCCCGTGGGTGGTGGAGGCAGAGGGAAGGTGCACGGGTGGCGAAGCCTCACGTGGTCCCTGTCACACCAGCGCTGCCCCGCCCGCTGACGCAACGTTTTCGCCTCTACCACAGCTCTGGCACACCCGGGCTGGCAGGCAGTTGTCGCACACTACCCTCTCGCACAGCCCAGGTGAGGCGTTTCGCGTGGCAGTGGAACGCCATTTGATGTGGGAGGGCGTGGCGCGAGGACGGAACAGGGGAGTGGCGGGCGGGAGTGGCCACCGTGCGCGGGGCAGACGGTGAATGAGAGAGACAGAAAGGAGAGAGGGATGGAGGTGGGTGGGTAGCTCCTGGGGGCATCATCAGCGGTGACCCCTCAACCCCTCACGTTCCTCCAGCCTCGCCTCCCCCACCTCCCCGTTGTCTGGCGCACTCTGGCAACTACCCGAACTGCCGCTGCCTCGCCTCCACCGACCACGGTCGGGTCGGGCGCTGATGCTGCCGCGTCCCTCTGGCTGTCACGGCTTACCCTACATCGTCGGTGCTCTCTGCAGTAACATGGTATCGGCGTGGCCAAACGTTGCTTAACAATATGTTGAGCATCCAGTTTCCAAATTGATACGTCCACCTTGTTCACTGATGAAAGCCAGTGTTATTTTTGTTAAACATACTGTAGTAATAAAGATGTGCCGCGCGGCCAAAATTTGTGTTCACAATGAGTCCTAAATATATCTGTTCGTAAATTACAACACAATTATCAAGTCCTAGCATCATCTTCCTTAGCAGGTCACACACACACATACACACACACACACACACACACACACACACACACACACTAGCGGCCATGTTATATAAGAAAATGTGATAAAATTCCTCAACACCAGTGATGGCCCTCTTGAACTGTGACCAGTTCTTGTGTAACACATTAGTAACCCGGCGTTGCCCCTCAAGTTGTGACATAAGAGAACACCTGACACACAGCGACTTCCAGCACACTGTACTTGCCACCTGTTGATTTTATACGCCAGATTTTTACATTATACCAATGCAAATCTGAGAGAGGCCAAATCACGAGTCAAATTAATCGGTCATCGTATTTGATCGTTGTACTAATTCACTCTGTGTATTAGCACACGAAGTCATTTATATGTTAAAATCAGTTTCTTGCCTACAGTATTCTGATGATTAGTGATCACACATGAGAATGTATTCATCATTAAATGTATGTCATTGACGAGATGGTTTATGCTGTTATTAAAAACAGGTGAAAACTCTAAGTAATAATGACTGCCAATCTCCAGTACCGGTATGGCAGAACATGGATTTAAGCACAGAGCATTGTTTTCATGTGTAAATAGGGACCAGAATAATCCGAACAAGCACATATTTATTCATATATGTTTATTTATTGATGTATTTGTTTATTTGTTTTCACTTTATTTATTCCATGTAGAGATATTACTACTTGTTTATGATTTAGTAACAACTCTGGGGGTGACACCTGGCCCCGTGAAGGATGCGTGGAGTCGAGGGGGTGAGCAGGGGGGGACACAGAGGGAATACCGGAGAGGCAAGGGCAAGGGCAGAGGAAAGGGAGACAAGGTGGCGAAAGATGCAAAGGTGTGAGAGACGGGAAGTTAAATGAGAGAGAGAGAGAGAGCGAGCGAGAGGGAAGGAAAGGAAAACAACAGTAAGTGACAGAAGGGAAGGTAGGGTACGGGAGGGAAGAGCAAAGGAAGAAAGTGAAAAGACTAGGAGAGAAAGTGGAAAAGGCATGAGCGAGTAGAAAGGAGAAGGGTATGTGTGAGATCAAAGCAAAGGGAGAACTGACCAGAACGAAATATAGGTCGAGAGAGAGAGAAAGGAAAAGTTAGGGTGAAAATTCAGAGAGAGAGAGAGAGAGAGAGAGAGAGAGAGAGAGACTAAGATTAACCTTTTGATGTGCACGAGATGATCTGGCTTTGATGCTAAACAGACGCAGGCAATCCATGAAAGAGCAAACCAAAGGGAAACAGAAGCTCTCCCCACCCACCTCTCCCCCAAACAAACCCACACGAGGAAAACACAGAAGAACCATCTAGCGGGACTGGAAAATTTTGTGACATTGTGTAAAAAGAAACAGTGAGGCAGAAAATATGGAAAGTCGTTGAGAGAAAGACAGAAAAGCGAGCGAGAGAAGTGTTAAATGGAATCAGCTGGAGGAGTGTGTGTGTGGGGGGGGGGGAGAGAAAGCGTAGATGAAAAAGAAATGCAGGTAACAGAAGAGAAACGTGGTGAATGTGTGTGTGTGTGTGTGTGTGTGTGTGTGTGTGTGTGTGTGTGTGTNAGAGAGAGAGAGAGAGAGAGAGAGAGAGAGAGAGAGAGAGAGAGAGACCTGAAGAGATGTGAAAGGGGAGTCAGAGACACAGAAGGAAAGGAGGTAAAAATTAAAAAGTGAGAAAAGGCAAGTAGGAAAGGGGCAGAGGGAGTGAGAGAGGAGGATAGGGAGTGAGAGAGAGAAGGAAAGGGAGTGAGAGAGAGAGAGAGATAGGGAGTGAGAGAGAGGGATAGGGAGTGAGAGAGAGAAGGAAAGGGCGTGAGAGACGGAGAAAGTGTGGCTGGAGTGGGGGAAGCGTGAGAACAGGGTGGCGGTGGTGTCGGTGGTGGTGGAGGCGCCTGGAGCGAATGTGGAACAGACGGGGAGGTGGGGAACATGGCATAGCGTCATACCACCATACCATACCAGCATACCAGCCCCAGCATACCAGCCAGGCGTACCTCAGCCCCATACCCACCTTTGCTGCCCTGGATTAATAGTGCCATAATTATACACTTTCAAAATTAGTTTTGGGTTGTATGATGCACATTTGATTGAGTGTAATGTAAATCGTTACTGAAAATTAAGCACGTGTTATTTTTTATTTTTTGGCAACATCTGGTGGGCTGATTTTCCGGTGTTATTTCCGTTTTTTTTTTTTTTTAGTTAGTTAAGGAAGTAGTTGTATTGACTCGTGGTCTTTTACGTAAAGTTGTCTCCACACACCGCCATTTTTTCCTTGAAATGATGGTCTCCACCAATTTCCTTGGAGAAGTTCCAGCATCGATAAGCAGTTTAGTGATGACAGATTCGTTTATCAACAGTGGAATCACGAACGGAAAATGATTACAACAATCGACACACATGGACCTCATGTGCATTATATATAGATTATATTGCTTTTCTAATGATTACAGTGCAAACACAATGCCATTCTATAATTAAAAAAGGTGTACCAACGAACACAGAGGTATCTTTATTATTAATTCATTGTTGAAATCATTAGAAGTTACAGAAACATAATTTTTTTCCCAGCAAGTTATGTCAGCCTTCTGGCGGCTTTGTTAAAGAAACTAAACCAACTCTTTAACTAGACAGCACTCAGAGCTCATAGCTCCACCAATGCCCCAGTCACACAGCTTAGATTACCACCAAAATTTAATCATCTCCTCCTTGGTCCACGACCCACATATCCACAAAATTCCATTGGAATACATCGATAAATTTTTTAGATATCATGTGGGCAAACAAAAATGTCCTGAACCGGAACACGAAATCAGATCACCACCAAAATTTATTCCATCGACAACTTTTTGAGAAATCCTGTGAGGAAGTAAAAGTAGGAGCTTTAAACTACGATCGTACCCACAAGCCAGTCACACCACCACACCCAAGGTCACACCTCTACGCTATATCCCAGTCCTGCACAACACCACACCTCCACACTAACCCCACCACCACAGACCACACCTCCACACTAACCCCACCACCACAGACCACACCTCCACACTAACCCCACCACCACAGACCACACCTCCACACTAACCCCACCACCACAGACCACACCTCCACACTAACCCCACCACCACAGACCACACCNCAACACCATTCCACCACACCACACCACTCCACAACACCACACCACTCCATCACACAACACCACTCCACCACACGCGACCACACTGCACCACCGCACCACACCATACCACTCCACCACACCACACCACTCCGCCACATAACACCACTCCACCACACAACACCATTCCACCACTCAACACCATTCCACCACACCACACCACTCACAGCGCCACACCATTCCATCACACAACACCACTCCACCACACACGACCACACTACTCCACCTCACCACACCACCTCACTCCACCACACCATACCACTGAACACCCGTCTTCAATGACACCACCCCGACCTCGCCACTCCCATCCACCTTACTCTGGCAGCGTGTACAGGGCCTTGCTGACGGGTAAACAAGGCAATTACCGCAGTGTTCATAGGTAGTCGTTAGTGGGCATTGTACAGGTGTGCCAGGTTGAGCGGCAACACCTGTCAGGTCAGTTACGTTACCCTGTTCAGTTACAATACATTTCCCAAAACCAGTCACATTTTTTTTCCTCTCAACAACACCTGTCATATAAGTTATGTCACTCTCTTCAGCGCATGTCAGGTCGGTTATGTTACAGTCCTTAGCACCTGTTAGATGTCAACACCTGTCGTAGTAAATCAGGCCACATCACACAAGCTGCCATGCTTAACAATTTTAGTTAGGCTATGCTGCACCTAATGCCTGTCACACGCATTTTTTAGCATAGTGTTACCTACGCTGTATATCACCACACGTCACACTTTCAGTCACTTTACGTATCAACACCTGTTATTACTTTACTTACACTATATAGCAACACTTGACACTTTACTTAGGTCACACACGCCAGGTATTAGGTTCTGCATCTGTCTCGGCCAGATCGGCTTTTAAACATTCTGGCAGTTCCTCGCGACCCCAACTCTTGGCCTGCCAGTCTTTCCAGCTTAACCTGAGTAAATAACCAAACAGATGTACCGTGTAATAGACAAATACTGACATGGAAATTCTTCTTTGGAAGAATATTGCACCCTGTATGGTTATGAAAATACATCATGATTGCTCTAGAGCTTTGCTGATTTTTTCTAATTAATTCCTGTCAGACGTAACACGCCAGTCTAGTCATTTAATGTATCTCTCAGTCAGACGAGAACCGATTATAATACCACCTAACTTTTTCTGCCTCCCACTGCTCTGCTTCAAAGCTAGTCTTTTTTATTTTTTTCTTCCTAACCTTCTCCAAGGCGATTTATTGTACGTTGTGTGCGTTTGTGTGTTTTCTGTCATTGGTACTGACTGTAAACCTGTAGGGAAATATGCTGCTGTCAAACATTCATGCGTTTAAAAATCTTAGTTAATTCCTCCTTGATTCTGCAGATAAAATTTTCTTTACATGTCCTCAGAATGAAGTTACTAATCATCATCCTCATTCTAACTGTATTTCCTACTTAAAAATAGGATGGGTAGGTTCCATAAAACGGAAAAGGAAAGCATCAAAGTAGACCTGTCAACAGAGTTCTAATGTGACACGAGATTCGCAGCCATTCATTTATCACTCAAGCCTTGGCCGGTTTATCAGTGTTGTGTATTGCTTTTGTTATGCGTCTGTAAACTCGCTTCAGGCCAACACATATAACACATCTGATATATTACTCTTTCAACACCTTTCATATTTAAATCATGCCACTCACAAACCAGCTGCTACACTTACGGTCATGCTACTTGCCATCCATTTCACTTACAGTCATACTACTCACTCACCACCTGTCACACTTACAATAATGCTGTTTACATAAAAGCTTTAACATATAAATGACACTTTGGGTCGTGGAGGTGCAATACGTATCTAGTAGTAACAGTAGAGTAACACCGATCTGTCTGCCCGACGAGACTCATCAACCGCAGGCAAGACATCGCCTCTGCAAGGCCATCTCGTTCGGTGAACCAGAGTTCCCCTGCGGTGGACAGCGCCTTGCCCCAACGAGGGACGGGGAAGAGATACTCGTCTAGTATAAATGAGATAAGGGAGACACATAAAGTATTGCTGCTCAACACCTGTCACATTTCCAACTTTAAATCATTGTCTTAACGCCTGCCACACGACCAATCACGCTTCTTAGCACATGTCAGTCTTTTATTCATCCTTCTTTACATCAGTCGCACTTCATCTAGTATTCAGAAGATATTTCATTCTTTCAGACATGCCTCTTATCACCTGCCATCCTCCTCGCCATGCTAAACCTTAACTTCAGTCACTCCAAACTCTGTTATAACTCATCCTGCTCCACCTTCCGCTAGCCCCGGCTTTGGTCCTCTTAGTGTGGGATGTGGAGCAGTGTGGAGTTCAGCGCGGGTCCTTCACTGCGCTGGAGTCCCATTAACGTAACCTTTAAAGTTCAGAGATAATGGCGGAGAGTGCGAGAGTACCGTTGACCTCGGTATTGCTGCTGCCTTGGTCATACCCGTTCTTTGTTACCACCACCAACCCTGCCACCGCGTTGTCACGCCTCCACATTCACTCTCTCTGCCCCCATCTCTCTTGGGTTTCTTGCAAGAGCTGAGAGTTGTTGCATGAAATCATGTTGATACTGGAAGAGGAAAAGAGATGCAAAATCGATAAATAAGTGGCAACAATCAATCACATACCATATTCCGACCTTGGAGGTGTAAGACCTCGATGGTAGGCTACCGTGGTCCACTACATTTAAGGGCGGATGGGCAGCACCATCCCCTAGGTGACATCACATAACTGAAAACGTGTAGTCACTCCTTAGATATGGAACTTGGGCGCATGGTTAGGCCGTCACTTTGACTCCAGATTTGAGAATTTTAAGCACTGCACCACGAGGCTTGGCGTTAAGATTCAGCTTCTAGAGTTGGTCTTTTCTGAATTCCGTCAGGACCTCCTCCCTTCATCATAAAACTATTCTTCGTATTCTTACACCAGCTTTCACATCCAGCCTCCTGTGACAGATGCTTGCTTTGCACTACAACATAAGTCTCAGAAACTATGTGAACTGCCTCGCTGTACCGTTGACCTTACAATGGTAAATGGTTTGTATTATGCCAGCACCACGGTATGCCGCTCTCATCCTGGAAAGCTAATCTACCATATCATATCATACCGTATCATACCCATACAATACCAGGCACTTACTCTTTTTTAAACATACTACCTCCCTGCAAGAAACACCAGAATTTAGACCGAGTCAGATTCTTGCGAGTGTTAGTACAGACCCGGAGCTTCTTTTTGCGTTGGGTGACGCCTCTCAATCGGCAGCAACAGATATATCCAAGATCCACCTGTATATTCGTCACCACGGATGTTCCGACTCACCTGCATCGCCTCACTGGATGGGACTCAAGTGTCAGTTGTCTGCTTATCATAATTATTAGTTTATATGCATCAGGTAATTGGGCAGGTTATTTCCAATATTATTATTACCTCATCATGTGTACGATCGTAAGATACACACACACACACACACACACACACACACACACACACTGCAGAACGCTAAGTTATTATCAATTGCAGGTACAGTACAGCATCTCACGTTTGAACCTGAGTCAGTATCACTGGGTTGCGGAGGTGTGGTAGTTAGTACATAGGACAGTAGTGACGAAAGCATGTTTGCTGGTGGCGGCAGCACGAATGAACGGGCTTGCCTTTTATCAGCTGAAATGGCCAGGTAAGTATAACGCCTGAATGCTGGAAAAAGTATGCAAACCTCCGCTCACACTATGTTGTCCCATGTTCGGATGTGATGTACCGGCACCATACATTGTTTGTGGATGATCCAATTCGTAACAGTCGCTCTGGGGTTTTGGTTGAAGGGGAAAAAATTGCAGTTTAAAGTCAGACTTGTGGGAAGGAGTGGTGAGAAATGATCCCCAGTAGAGCTGACATCTAGTAAAACGTAATCTTCTGTGTCAGCTTCAACATCCGTCTCAGCAAAGAAGGTTCGAGAGTGAAGACTGGTACTGACAAGACAGCAAGACAACCCGATACCTCGTCTGCCTCGTAAAAACGGTACCAGTGAGGTCAGGTCATCATCGACCCTCAGGTCTCCAAATGCTGAACACAGTGGAATGTCAGTGACTCTGAGATGAGCCAGATAAGTATGCGAAAACCATGTAGGTTGTGTAGGATTACTCAGACTACCGGTAAGAAATTATATGAATAACAGGATATCCAGATGCGTATGAGTAAAAAAAAGACTTTACCAAAGATCTAGGAATCATCCATAATGTTGGTGTATGAAGACGCCCGCCAAACCCCAAAGCAGGGCCGAAACCCAGCAGTGAAGCATTAACAAGCTCGGTGAAAAACAAAGCAAGAACAAACTTTAACTGAGTCTAAGCTCAAAGTCGGACTAACTTAATATTCCAGCAAGTACCCATAAAGGCACAGTAAAAGAACAATAAAGAGTTGGCCTGTGATATCAACAACCGTCTGATCAGAATTAAAACAACATTGTCCTCAAGGCCCACGA
>JAGKTI010019212.1:0-17152 GCA_018397915.1 Birgus latro | reverse complement strand
CACTGGACCTTTATGTTGCTCCCTGCAACGACAGAAGGGTGTTGGAAGGCAAAAACAGCGGAAAAAGCAGGAATATGAGCCGCACACAGCAATGATTTGTTGATATCCGGCCCTCTGGTGGCAAATCCCCGATAACCTGAGAGTTCAAGAGATGAACAGTTTTGCATTCCATCCAAAGTGAGTGTCACAGTGAGATGAGGGGAGCTGATGAAAGAAAAATCATTTGGCATCACTGTCATCAGAAGAGCTGTATGTGTTGAGCCACCATTCACACGGAAGTTGCTGATAGACGTACACCGTTGTGACCCGACCACTCACTCCAAAATGTCAATCACATCCTTAACCATTTTACTTCTAGGATGTCTTTTTCAAATCATTCTTTATGCCGCCAGAGAGGCTTGAGGAGCCAGATTTTGGCATCCATTATTATTTTTTTTTTTTTTTTTTGTTATTAGGGGTTATTCTAAGCTGAATGTGATCATCTACTTGGAGCCAAAAAAAAAAAAAAAAAGAAGAAATACAGTAGTGGAGGGGTAAAATGCCACCGCGCCAATGAATATAACACTGGAGCACCTTCACTCACTTTTACCAGTCTTTACTAGCGAAACTGAATGTGTGTGGGGGGGGAGTTCGAGCGCTCACCATCCACTCACTCGATGAACCGCTGTCCAGCTGACTTTAAAGAAAGTGGCAAGAAAAACTATTTACTACGCGGGGAACCATTTACTATGCTGACTGGTAACCAAACAACCAAATGAAACCTAGTGGTGGTACTCCATCAGGATGGTGCCACAAGAGTGAATATACAAGGGGTGACTGGGATTTGCTGCACGCAAAATGCTGCCAGGGACAAGATAGGCTGGTCATCTTCGGACTTCATTTTGGAACTGAGTATCCTGTGTCCTGTTCCCTAGGTTTCTCATGGGGCAGAAAGGATGTTGATGAATAATGGTGACAATCTACAGCAATTTCTCCTTATCTCATCCCATTTATCTCGTGTCCTTCCTTCAACTTGCCAAATCCTTTCACGCAAACTTTCCATCATGAAGGGAGAAGCAGCAATCTCCTACGGCGTCGTGCAAGTGAGAGGCAATTTGTAGGAGTTTTATACACTTCGCTTACTGCAGGCCAAGCAATCTGGCTTACTCGTGTGGACTCATTCTCTGAGCCGGATTTGGTATAATGTGAATGTGGAGTGTTATGAAGTATTTAAGTCTACCCATATCCATCCAGTCAATGGAGCACTGTAGTTTACCCAACCCCTATACGCATACTGTTTATCAAGCACACTACCACCTACGCCCAATCCAGTTATAACCCACAGTGACAGGAGTCCATTACAAATTTATGCTCGTGTAGGTGTTCGGTTACATATTACTTTGCAATATGTACATCGTACCGCGTACTTAGTTCCCTTACGCTCTATCACCTTTAGGCTGAAAATATATAGTCCTAATCAATCCGGATTCCATTACATACAGTATTGTGTCACAGTCTCTAAGCATTTTTATTAGTTTACAATGCATTGCTGATTCTCAATAATCAGCATCTTTATTATACCTACAGTACAATATTTACCCTTAGTGCATGCCTGCTGCTACCCTCTACACCGAGGTGGAATCCGAAAACAGAAGTAACGCTGTAATATCACAGCCTTTTTCTTATCATCAGTACCAAAGCAAGTCTTGAATATCCAAAACTGCGTTATACCTTAGTAACTTCTCGCTATCGCTTCACTTGTTATATTACAAACAGTTTACAGCACCTCATCCTCTCTAAATTTCATGCCTAACTGCTCTTTACGTACACATCTCTCACGCTCAAAGATGCTCACACCTATGTGATTAGAAAATTTTTTCATTCGATCCTTTCGTCTCCTTTATCCTTCCCCCTCCTGACACTTAATTTACCTCCAGTCTGGATGTCTGCTTTAGTTTCTAGGCCAACTTGATCTATTTTCTCCAAGAGGTCACACCAGTAATATCTTGGTCATCTCTTTTCCACTATACTGCGTCTACTTGCACACCTCTGTTATGTCATTTCTCCGCCCTGCCATCATAAAATCCTTGAATGTTCCATCAGGAGAATCGGGGCCTGGGGTTAGGCTTTCCTTCTCAATAAAAGGCTAGGGTGACCAGCCCCACTCGCCCCTGAATGGCATTATGTGAGAAGTAAACATCTACCATCTATCGGACATAAACCTTGCGGATCTTACCAGGCGTCAGTTGGTTATCTGGTTATCGCCCAGTGTAGTAAACTGTCCTCTGGGTTACAGTAAGCTATTTTGATTGTCACTCCGTGTTGAGACATCTGATAGAAGCATTAGAGCAAACACTTGATTGGTTGGTGGGCGTCCCACACAGACACCTAGTGGTATTATAGGTCTTTCTTCACGTCAGAATTTGTTGCTTTATATGCTTCTCAACAATTCAGATATTCAGCTTCATCCACATCATCTCCGTGTAACCTTACTCTCAAGGTGCTGCAGCAAGGCTTCTTAATGCATCACGACATCTTGTTATTCAACACACTGACTGTCATTTTCCTCCATTTGCAAACCCTCTCGAACTCGCATATCAGGAGCTGCAATCTTTCACTTTAGTGTATGAAAAATGCTGTAACACCTGCAAACAACAACTGTCTACGTCCCAGATTGCCTCATCCTCAGCTAATCTTCAATACTGCTCATTTCCCGCATCCTTTGCACTGATCTTATAATACTGTCCATGTACGTACAGAATGAACAGCAGTGGAGACATCAAACATCCCTGACGCAACTCCGGTATTATCATAAACCAATCACGTTCCTCCTTCATCACTCAAACACGCGTCCTACTAAATTGACAAAACCCTTTATTTTACTTTTAAAACTTCCCTTCTAACCCAGAATTCAATAATACCTGCCGCATAGAACAACTTTATCATACACTTTCTCTAGGTCCGTAAATAATACTCTCAGTATAATATCCTCACTTTTATTGCACACTTCTCACATTTTCTCAGCGCGCGCACACACATACACACACACACACACACACACACACACACACACACACGGCTTCAACTAAAACTAAAATGATATTCCTTATGTTGTGCTGCTTTTCGAATTATCACCCTTCTTTATACTTTACCTGGTTGTCTTAATCAAAGCATTCCTCTAAAATACGAGCATTCTCTTCTGTCCCTCTAGCACAGTACTTGCAGTGTTAAGATAACCAGATATACTGTGAGAATTTAAACTCACCAGTCCGCAGCTATATTTTTCCCTTTTTTCAGGAAAATTTTCTGTTGAACTTTCCGTACCTTCCTTTTTCCTAGTTAATCACACTGTATGATCACCTCTCCATGCAAATCCTTTTTCCTAGTTAATCACACTGTGTGATCACCTCTCCATGCAAATATACTGCAGCCCTGGTTTCCAACACTAACTCATAAATCACCAACACTCAGAGATTTCAGTAATTCTCATTCCATTTATTTCACCTTATCAGATTGCATTACAACGTTTCTGTTTAATTTCCTTGCTGTTTCACTTATTTTATTCTGCCTCTTTCCACACACTGTTCCATTCTTTCTAGAATAATTGTTCTTCCTCAAATTGTTTGGCATTTTATCACCCTGTCTCTCCTTTGCAACTCCAATATCGTTCTCTTAGAACTTTTGCCGCTTTTTCCTAAGTCCCTTTTCTCGAATTTTCCTTCCTTTCAGATATTGCCCAAACTATGTCGTTTTTTCTTTCACTGTTTCTTTTTTTACTTGTTTACGTGTGGGGGCGCCCATCATTCACTCAGTCAATGTAGGGACGTCTAATGGTTTCTACACTGAGTGACTGGCCAAATGGTTTCCTTTACCCAGGAAACCATTTAGTACGCTGGATGGTAACCATATAACCATGGTTTTTGGCCGGGTTAAGTGTTCCCCACATTCTCATATTTAAAATCACTTAATCATGGCAAATGTTTCTTGGAGCCTCGGAGGGCCCAATACCTGCACAGGGCCCCAAGCAAATGGGCAGATTCTGATGTCCATGTGGAATGTGAGAGGCGTGAATGAGGAGAGCAAGAGGGTGGAAGTGGAGAATGTGTTCAAGAGTGCGAGATATGCCGTGATGGCATTGTGTGAAACAAAGATGAAAGGGTGTGAAGTGGAGGAGTGGGAGGGTGTAAAGTGTGTAAAGTCGGGCATGAACCTGATTGATTACCTGCTAGTAGAGAGGTCGATGCTGGGAATGGTTGCTGATACGAGGACCGTGAGAGAGCGATGTTGAGGTTTGTCAGATCATATGATTCTGGTGTCAAAGATCAAGCTGAGAGGAGTGATGTGGACCAGGAGATAGGGTAGCAGTTAGGGAGAAAGACTGAAAGTCGAGGAGCTGAGAACTGGAATGAAATGGATCTGGACAGCATATGGAATGCATATAGGGATTGCTTAGTTAGGAATACTAAAGCGGTGTGCTGTGTGGCAAGAGTAACAACAAAGAAGAAAGGTACGGCATGATGGGATGAAAAGGTTAAGAAGGCAGTGAAGGAAAAAAGGAAGTGGCTAGAGTGGTTACGAAACAGGGGGTCAATTGAAATAAGAACTAAATATATTGAGAACCAGAAGTACGTAAAGAGACTAGGGAAGAAGAAAAAGAAGTAGGTAAATGATGATCTAGGAGGAAAAATGAATGCAAATTACTCTAAGAATAAGAAGTTATTCTGGAAAGAGGTGCGAACATCCCATGGGGATGAAGTAAGGACAAGATGGAAAGAATATTTTGAAAGCCTGATGAATGGGAATAGAGAGAGCAGCGCCGCTGTAGACATGATTGGTTTTGGGGGTGTGCAGAGAAGAATGCAATGCCATGAAACGTAACACTCGCACAGGTGAAGAACGCTGTGAAGCGGCTGAAAAATGGGAAGGCAGCTGGGGTTGATGAGGTGTATGCAGAGATTATTAAGTGTAGTGGACGGAGCAGAATGAAGTGTTTGTTGGAGATATGTAAGAAGGCATGGATGAGTGACACTGTGCCAGCAGAGTGGAAAAAGGCAGTGAGTGGATCCCTGTACAAAAACAAAGGTGAGCGAAGTGAGTGCAAGAATTATCGTGGCATAAGTTTACTGACTGTTGTAGGGAAGGTATATGGGAGAATTATTATAAGGTACGACAGATATCAGAAGTCCTAGTGAGAGATGAACAGGGTGGCTTTAGGAGTACCAGAGGATCAAATATTTGGGGTAAGACAGATAGTGGAGAAGGGCTGTGAGAAGGACTGTAAGGTGTTTATGGCATTTATGGATCTAGAAAAAGAATACGACAAAGTGGACAGAAAAGGACTGTGGAAGGTTTGCGCATGTACGGTGCAGATGGTAAGCTGCTGGTGCCGTCAAGAGTTTTTATGATGGTGGTGAGGAATGTGTGAGGGTCAATGGGTATCTAAGTGAATGGTTCACGATCAGTGTGAGGATGCGAAAAGGTTGTGTGATGTCCCCATGTTTGTTCAATATATATATATGGATGGGGTAGTTAGTGAAGTAAAAACACGAGTAATGGAGAGGGGGATGGCTTTGGTAATGAATTTGTGATGGATGGAATATCTTAAAATTGTTGAATGCTGATGACGCAGTACTACTTGAAAATACCGGAGAGGAACTTGGTAGACTAGTGCAGAGAGTTTTGCTGATGTCTGTGAGCGTCGTGCCTTGAGAGTAAGTGTAGAGAAGAGTAAAGTGATGGTAATCGAAAGAGAAGGAGATTCCCAGTGTGATGTTACAGTGAATGGAGAGATACTGGAATTGGTGAGAGTTCAAATCCCCGTGTAAAGTGATAGAAAAGAGAGGAAAATGTGCAAAAGAAGTGGAAAGTAGAATGACACAAGGAAGGAAAGTAGCTGGTGCTATAAAGGCCTTGATAAGAAACAGAGGCTTGAGTTTTGCAGCTGTGCGAGGCTTAGATGAAAGATTGTTAGTACCAAATTTAACATATGGATGTGAGACTATGGTGTGGCATGAAAATGAAAAGTCAAGAGTAAGAGTAGTGGAGATGGGACCGCTGAGGAATGTATGTGGAGTACAGAGAGTGGATAGGATACGAAATAGTGTAATTTGTGAAAAATGTGGAGTGAGGAAGTCTGTGGACACCAGAATCGAAGAGAATGTACTGAGATGGTATGGTCATGTGGAGAGAATGGATAATAGAGTGGTGACAAAAGTATATCTGAACGAATTTGAAGGAGGGAGGAGGCACGGTAGGCCAAGGAGAAAGTGGATGAGTGTGTGAGGAAGAGGTATGGGGGTCGGTGAGGCGAGGGAACTGACAAGAGATCGAGCTGGCTGGATGAATGTTGTAAGAAGAAGTGCATGATCAGGGATTTGGCACCCCTTTTTAACGTGACAGCGTCCGGATTGACTCTCTCGGATACGTTCATGTGAAGCTACCAAATATGATGAAAGTTTTTGGCGTATCAGTTAGAGCCAGGATTCCGGGGGCTTGAATGATGACTGAATGGAAGAATGGCCCATTGGGTTGGACAGATTTGGGCTGTCTGGACGTTGCTACTCCTCACCCTGCCCAAGGGTGAGAAAGGAGGTCTGTATGATGATGATGATACACCAACCACTACCCTATTTTCTTCTCCTTTCCCCTCACAGGTGCGCTTCTCAAACCACACACTACACTGTTATCCATTGGCAATACCACCTTTAATCCCTTGCTTTTTCTTCCTTCCCTCTTGACCTGTGAACTATGACATGCATCCACGAATGTTCATTTGAAGGAATGCGTCATACTCGCCAAAGTATAAAAAAAAAAAAAAAATCCACGCATTGCTCTGGTGCAGTTAAATATCTGTTGACTTGATATAGGTCATAGGATGACATTTGGAGCTTTTTTTCATGCTATTTTTCCCTCTCATATCTCCAGTCCTACTCAGGCTGTAGTTTGATGCAGTCCCCCCCCCCAAATTTAAATCTCGAGACGTTCGCCCTGACTATAGCCTAGTACTTTAAATATTGTCAATTGACATACTTTAGTCCCGCATCGCTCACCGTAGGCCTTTCCTCACATTGTCTCTCTTGATATCCCAACATATTTCTGCAGACCACAGTCGGAAGTTCACTCTCTTCTAACATTACCTTTCCACTTAATCATTCCTTCTTATACCAAAATCACTAAACTTTTTACTTCTGTTTCATCCAAGAAGTGATCCAGTATCCCTCCTGCTGCCATCCTAAAGACATTTTCATTATACAACTGTTCCTATCTACCGACAATACATAGTCTCTTAGTGACAGCTGACAATTTATTCCATTCAATATAAGTGTCTTTTCACACTGTTTAACACAAAACTGGTCATAGTCAGCTCATTAGCGCTATCGCACTATCATTTATATCGACTACAGCAATGCTTGCATAATTTTATACGAATGCCAAGTATAATATCACAGGTAAAGAACAAATAAATTAAACCAGTCATTCATATGTATCTTGACGTGCGATATGTCCTAGTATTCATGCAAGGTGGCCCCAGCAAAGGGGTCTGTAAGCCTTTCCATTATAACAACCATCTACTCCCCCTTGTCTTCACATGCTCTGCTCTCTGTTCCTTTATCTTGTTCCCGGCCCTCCACTCTGCCACACACACCCTCAGCTAAAACTCCAGGCAAAGAAAATATAAAGTTATTTGTAAACATAACAGAGATGATAATGTACAGGTATAAAAGGAAAGATGATAATGTTGATAAAATATCAGCATCGCCGTCCCGTTTTTCACTACCATACTTAATGACGTGTTCAGAATCGGGAAAAGAAAATGGTAAAACACAATTCACAAAAGTATGAGAAACTATTAACCCCATTGCGCCTAATGTCCCCTGTATGGGACGGAACTGGGCATTTTCAGAATTTAAGAAAGAAGGGAACCCCGGGGTAGGGACCCATGAGCTTCGCGACTATGAGCCGACAGGCTGAGGGCAGTACGCCTAGCACCCTTGCAACAAAATCCCTCGCACAGGAACTCTGTTAGGTAAGGGGTTAAATGTGTCGATGCATTCAATATCACAGCATTGACACCTTCAGTACTAATAATCATGTTAAATCTAACTGAATATAAATAACAACCCACCTCCTGTTTAGAAAGAAGAGGGCAAGACATAAGTTAAATCATAGTAAGCGAATGGCCACGTAAATGAAACAGGAGCTGTGGATGACGTGTCGAGCGTTGCTTACAAATGGGGCAGGGTGGGAAAGTATACGAGCAAGGGCGTGAGGCAGTTGCATGGCTGGGAGGAAAGGTAGGGCAAGAGCGAAATGGAAGGGCAAAGGATTTAAGTATATGGAGGAGGGTGGCTTGTTGTGGGAGGATGAGAGAATGTTACTGAAGCAGGATCGTGTGGATTTCCTGGTTATCAAGACTATCTCTCACAGCATCTGGGATCAGATAACAGGCAGATAGACACAATAACCTTCCGCCTTTCCAACGCAAAATAACTATTAAAGGGTCTGGACTATCTCTTTTCTTTTGCTTCATTTTTGCTGGGAGAAATGAAATTTACGGTTTTTAACGCAGCGCTTAATGTTTCTTACAATTACCACTTACCAGAAGAGAATATCCAAGTTTCTCTGTAAAGAGATAGGCCAGCGTTTTAGTTTCTCCTCTGTCTGTCCAACTATTCATTTGTCTACCTTTATATTTATCTATCTGTTTGTCTATCTTGTTACAATACCTACCTACCTACCTATCTCTCTATCTTTCTATCTGTATATCAATCTATCTATCTGTCTGTCTCTAAATCTATCTATTCATCCATCTACCTATGGCTGTCTATCTATCGACGATGTATGTTATATACTGGTGTTTTATACAGATATCCAACCAAACAGAGGAACAGCTAGCTATCTAGGTAGGTAGGTATAAAGGGAGACAGCTGCTTACGGCACACCACGTCTGTAGTGAAGCACCGGGCCGGGTCAAGGCGTGGGGTGCATGTGTGTAACGATGAAGTGGACGCTCTAAAGCAGGAAATTACACTGTGGAGGGAAGGTGCTGTTCTGCCCGTCATGGGGGAGGCTCATGCCCTACGGGGCTCTCCGCTCCGACATATTACCCATGGCCCTCATAAACTTCCCTCTCCTCATTCAGGCGAGTGTAATAACAAGGTTGGTGTATACTGATGCCTGCAGCCTCTCCTATCTTCCCTCCGTCTCACCCTCTCATGGCAGGGTGTAATAAAGATTCACTCCGCTAGATTCGCGTCCTGCAGTGCTCTTTACCCTCATTTTCGCAACTTTTAAAAATGCTGCCGCCCGTAATTCTTCAGCCTCGTACATTTTTAACATCTCAACCTCCTCTGACCTAACCCCCGCTAAATAAAGTTGTTTGGTTTGTGCCGGAAGAGAATGCCGAAGTCATGCCGACGACGAATGTTAATTTTGACAGGATTAATATTTTCAGTTATTACGCTCTCTCAGCTGGTGGAATTCATCAGACTTCAAATGGAGGAGAGTACTAGAGCTGACAACGAGAGTAAAGATCCTAATTATTTATTCATTTTTACCTCCACATGATCACGTTTCTCCACAACATCAATTCTGCGTCTTCATGCACCTAGTATCTGAGCATCATTCTCCATCCTCACACACTGTTATCACTGTATTAATTGCACATGCACAACTCTCTCTCTCTCTCTCTCTCTCTCTCTCTCTCTCTCTAATCTAGCTTCGTATACATTAACCTTCACTGTGATTATTAGGTAATGATATTCCCTCACAATTCAAACCTTCTTTCATCTGGCTTCGGTGGAGAGAGAGAGGGGGGGGGAGGGAAAGAAAAATGGAGACGGAAGGAAGGACTTGTAGGTGAGTGCGGGAAGTAAGGACAATGTAGGGGAATGAAAATGAGAAAGAGGGCCTAAGGGAAGCAAAGGAAAGTGAGGATGAGGAGTGAGAGTGAAGGATGAAGGTGACTGAGGGAATGGAGCGTGTTGAGGACGAGGAATGACCTGATGGGAGGGGAAGGGAAAGTGGGCAAGAGGAGGTATCGAGGATGAGGGTGAAAATCAGGGAAGGGATAGAGAGGGACGGGGAAGGGGGACAGAGAAGGAGGATAAGTAAGGATTACGGTAAGAAGGGGGAGTGATGGTAAGAAAGGCTAATTGAGGATGATCGAGTGTCGGTGAATATAATGTGAGTAAGGAAGGGTGGAAGAGGGAGGGTGGGAGTTAAGGGGATGTGAAGGAGGGGTGTTAGGGTGAGGGTGAGTTACGACGTGCTTAAGTCTGAGAAGCTTACTAACTTAGACAACATGAGTCACTGCCACTAACTTGCGACCAACGTCTGGTTATGAGAGGATGTTTTTTGCCTGAGGTAAAAGATGAAGTGCATTACGGTTGTGAATTTTCCATATTATCTCAGCACTTTCCCTTATCATCAAAATCATCATCAACATCATCATTATCATTTTCTTTAACTGCATTCTTTTTCTCTTTGCTCATAGAGAAAGATTTGATTCATATTAACACCACGACCATACTACCCAATTTACAACCTCCGTCTTCACAGGTTATACTAACAGCTATTTATGTCACGAACTATTACCCCCCAGCAGATCATTTTTACCATCGGCCTGACCCAGCCACCACCATCTACCCTCTCCCACCCACATAGCTCCCTGTCCCCCGTATATGAAAGTTTTTATATTCCCGATTAAGATATTATTGACAGGATATTTGTGTGTGTTTGTGTGTGTGTGAGAGAGAGAGAGAAAATGTGACCGGACCGAAAATAACCAACTGAGCCTGAAGTATACAGACCAAAGTGAGCCTAATATGTGATTAATATAATGATGAGCGCGTAGCTGGAAATCAAATGACACGACCTGATTCCGTAATTAGGCTGACGTTAATGGATCTCATTTGATCTGACAGGGCTTTGCGTGAGTGTTAGTGGAAGTGGCTGAAATGACCTACCAAGATTAATGAACACCTCCAATGACGTGAATAATATGAAAAGGTGTAAACTGGCCTAATGGGTAGACTGGATACTAATAGACTTCAGTGGACCTAACGCCCTGGATGGCTCCAAGTTTGATTTATCCTCCTAAAATACTATGAAAGGGTCTGAACTGACGAATTAAATGTTTTACGTAAATTAACCTGCAGTGTTCTAAATGGACGTTTATGCACTGGTTAGTCACCACATAAAACAACGTAATAAGTATCTTATTATTAGTAGTCATTGCTCCATGTCGCATTGACTATACATTGGTCTTTTGATTCAAAGACCAAAAGTAAGCTTGCTACTTCGAGGTTCAGTTCTGGCAGTCATAAATCACTCGTCACTACATACGAAGTAAACCTCCTTCCGGGTTGGTGGTACTTACTGTGTTGTGGGGGTTTTGTGGGTTTAATTTTCCCATTATATTTATTAGTACTGCTTCTGTGTTATTGTTTTACGCTATATTGTAAGGTTGTTTAGGTTACTGGTACTAAATTCATTGTTTTTCTGTACGGCGGTGTGGGTCAGATTCATTGCGTTTCTAGGGTGAAGAAGGTATAAATAGTTGAATTTGAACTGTGACTCTAGTTTCAATCTTTTTTGCCTTGTAATATGTTTAAAGTATAGCTTTATATATTAACAGCATGTTTGTGTATATCATTAGTTTATTCATATAAATACTGTTTAAATTACAGCTGCTCTCTGAAGAGAGAAAATGTTAGTTACATGAGAAACCTGAAACTTAATGAATGTCAGACTGTCAGCTGGGTGTGTCTGGCTGGAAAAGGTGAAGGTAGGTGTGTGAGTGTGTGTGGGTGCGGGATGGGGAGTTATCTGGGGACATCCTGAGAGAGGGTTGGCAGAGACGAATGCCGGGTTACTGACTACTTTCTCCAATACCGGTACGCTATATACCTGGTTGTATTGTGTTCTTGTTAAATTTAAGAAACAAAATGAATCCTCCAGTTTACGTGACCCACCCAACGATAAAACGTTCCTTGACATGCAACGCGAATTTTCTTTCCCCTCGAAAATTGCGTGTGTATATTTAAGCTCACAAAGAAACGGTCTTTTACACCACACACTGGAACTTGAGACACTTTCCCGTTCTTTTGTGTGTGTTTGTGTGAAAAGGAAATAAATATACATATATAGATTTACTGTCTCATCTATACTGCCAAGTTCAATATATACTGTACCTGCAGACGTGCCTAATACCAAGCAGCAGTACCTCTCTCTCTCTCTCTCTCTCTCTCTCTCTCTCTCTCTCTCTCTCTCTCTCTCTCTCTCTCTCTCTCTCTGTACATTACATCACATTTTCATTTTATTCTTTCCGTCTTTCAAATCAGCCATCATCTGTGGATGTTAGTGCTGTATAAATAAAGTAAGTTACATGCGGTACAGCCAAATTATTAGGGAAACGTATTTTTTTCTGACTAATAAATTGCAACTTCCACTAAGTCGAGGAGTAACGTCCTAATTAACTGCTAAAGTAATATTTTTTTAATTTGCGAGGAAGACGGAACTAAAGAATAGAAGCCTGCAAATTGTTCCCATCAAGGAAAATAATATATAATACCGAGCCAAATTCAAGATCTATTCATCTCGACATGCCTAGACAAGCTGCGATTCAAAGGCTGGAGATCATAGGCAGTAGGAAGTACTGACAGAGGAAGACAGTTCCAAAGTGTACCTGTTGCATACATGAAGGGCTAATAGTAACGGTTAACTCTTGCATTAGAGAGTTCGACAGACAAAGGATGAGAATTTGCTGCTACGTGAGTGCTATGTGCCCGTCGTAGTGGTGGAGGAATGGAAGTAGACAGTTCAGAGGTGCAGTGACCATTGAATAAGCGATAGGAAAGAAATAAAAACTGAACAGTGATGTGAAGAGATATAATTTGAAAGGAGCTGGTAAGAGAAGGAGAGTTAATAAGACGAAAAGCATTTGACTCCACCTTCTTAAAAAGAGTTATATGTAGGGAGCCCCCCCACACGTGAGATTCGTACTCTACACAGGGGCCAACAACTGTGCAGGGGTAAAGAAGGCACGGAGTTGACTTAGCTCACCTAATCTCTTCAAAGCAGATTTTACAACAGAAGTAATGATCTTTCCAAGACGAATCCTGAGAGAATAACAACCCAAAATTAATATGTTCAAAGATGGTGGAAGTTTGAGTTGGGTATTGTTAAAAATTAAAAGATTCTCTGTGATAGATTTTGACGGGTCGAAAGATGTAAGAACTGAGTTTTTGATGAACTGAAAAGAACAACATTACTTTTTCTTCGATCAGATATATGAGGCAAGTCAAACATTAGGTGTGCCATAGCCTCATCCCTTGTTTGTTAATGTAACTGCTGAAATGGACGCTGCGGGAGGCAGACGAAAAGGTGAAGGGTGGAGCCATCAGCATTTGAGTGAACAGGACTAGATGTACAGCTTATAAGGTTGTTGATGAATAGAAGGAAGAAGTTTGGTGATAGGACAGAGCCATGAGAAACACCACTAGTGATAGCCCTAGGAAATGAACGGTGGCTGTCTACAACAGTAGCTACAGAACGACCACAAAGGAAGCTAGTAATGATCTGTGCAAAGGCACAGATAGAAGAAAAGAAACCGCAAGAGGGCAGTTTGGAAATTAAAGCTTTATAACAGACTCGATCGAAAGCCGTTGAGATGACAAGTGCAATGGCGAAGCTTTCGCCAGTCCCGAAAGGAAGATCACTAGGAGTCTGAAAGGAAGCTCAAAAGATCTCCAGTGAAGTGTCCCTGGCGGAACCCATACCAACGATCGGAAAGGTTATGATAGGAAAGATGTTTTTTTTTTTTATGAAGAGATTTTAAAACTTTACAAATTCAGGATGTTAAAGCAATTGGGCGATAGTTAGAGGACTGGGATTTATCACCCTTCTTTGAGAAAAGCTGAATGAGAGCAAACTTCCAACAAGAAGGAAAGGTACAAGTTAGCAGACAAAGACGAAAGAGTTTACATGAGTTGGGTGTAAGTACAGAAACACAGTTTTTGAGGACAACAGGAGAGACCCCATCAGGCTCATATGCCCAGTTAATATTTAGGCCAGTGATGGCAGAAAACACATCAGCTGAAGTAATTTTAATGTCTGCCATGGGGTAATTTGAGGGCAGAAGTGATGGAGGAACAACACAAAAATCATATAAGCTGGCACTGGAGACAAAAATGAGCAAAGAGTTCTGCTTTATCAGTAGAAGAAACAACTACAGAGTCATCACAGTGGAAAAGAAAAGGGAAGGATGATGAAATACAGTTGTTAGAAAGGTTTTTGGCAGGGTGCAAGGAGCGGAAAGAATTCGAGTTGGAGACTTCAGAACATTTAGTACGAATGAAATTATTTTTGACAAAATGAAGGACAGACTTAGCATGATATAGACAGATATGGACAGAAAACATTGACATAATAAGAAGATGGATAAGTTGTAAGGAAAAGCTGAAGTATGTTAGAACTCTCCAAGGCAGTCTGTAATATGGGTAGGGTACTGTACAAGATGCTCTAGGTCATTAAGGATGGAAAAAATGTAGGCTTGTTCACCAGGTGGATCTGTGAAAGGAGAAGAGAGCCAAAGGTGGTGGTGAACATTGAAATCATCTAGAATGGAAATTTCAGAGAAAGGGGAAATTGACAGAATGTTATCCACCTTAGAAGTAAGATAGTCAAAGGATTCTTCACAGTCAGTAGAATTAGGGGATAAGTAAACAGCACAGATATAGGTAGGCGGAGAATGACAGGATAGCCAAAGTCAGAGAGTAGAGAATTCAGAGGATCCAAGTTCAGGAACATGAGAGCAAGATATGTTGTTCTGTACATTTAGACAGCCACCTTTGGCTTTGAAGTGAGTATAGAGAAACTAGGAGGATACAGAGAAGGGTTTGTTATCAGTCGCCTCAGACAGCTGAGTCTCCGGAGGGAAGAGAAGATGAGGTTTATAGGAAGACATGTGGTGATCAACAGAGAAAAAATTAGTAGAAAGGCCTCGAATGTTGCAGAAATGAAGAAGTGACTCAGACACTGGTTCCAAGCATGTCTCTTGGCCGTTACCTGGAGAGAGGTAGATGGTAGGGGCTTTTTAACCCCCCCCCTTCCCCCAGGAAATCCGTGTGTAGGTGATGAGATGCTTTTTTTTTTTAATCTTAAATTAGAAAAGGAGGTGTGGTGAGTAATCTGCATGATTTTTGGTGCTGACAGTTGGAGGAAATCGTATAGGAGAGTATGTCGGCCTACTCTATGTGTTACTAAAGAACTGAACAGTTCATCAAAGTGGGATAGACAGAAGCTTGTCCCGAGGGTTGATGAACAGGTCCAGCTTTCCCCCCATCACCTTTCCATCCAATTTGGGAGTACTGTCCCGATCGACTGGTGCTAATATCGTGCTGCGTGTGCCAAGATGAAATTGATTTACAAACAAGAGGGCTATGTATTTCTGTGTTTATTATTTTTTTTCACTCTTGATCTAGATAACATGTCCTGCATGACACAAACTCCTTCACTAATCTACAGCTACACCAGATGGCATATTAGTCTAGCATGAGGTAAAGGCGAATCCGCTTACCGGCATCTCGTTACAAATTTGTTTCTGACACGTTGTTATACTTTCATGTTATTATTACGCTGTTAGATGTTGTGCTAACTGACAGTAATTTTCATTCAGTTTGCCATATCACCAATCAAAAATATATATATTGTCGCATTACATGTTCCTTCAAAAACATCCTCCTGGGTATCTTTGATGAGTTACGTGGCATTGCGATGTAAAGGAGGTGTCTGCCATCACAATAATAAATATTTTTCCGGTAATATTCAGTTCCTACTCTATTACATGGGCACAAAACACTGAAGATGATTCTTCGGCGTCTTTCTCAAGATAAAGCTGTACAAACAAATTAAACATGAACGGACTTCCTTTGATATGAATGGACTTCTGTTGATCAAACTGGACCTGAGTGGAATGGACAAAAATGGACTTGCACGGACTCTGATATATGTGAAAAGTTTGATTGGAAATGAAGGGGTCAGAAATGACATGACTCAAGCCAGATTACGTTAACTTTATATATTTAAATGGTCTGAAGAAATCTGGTGTGACGGAAGACACATGAAATCATCTAACTGATCTGATCGGCCGTTCACTCAGTCAGGGAGATCACTATGACCTCATCAGCCTGATGACAGACGTTGTCATCACTGTATATATGACTGTGCTACGTTAGATTTACAGCTTGTTGTCTAGGCTTTGCACTAATTTGCATTAGATAGAATTAAATATCGAATTCCTGCCGAAGCATTCCCTGGCTCCAAGTTTGGTAATTACATGCCGGCGAGACAAAGGAACCGGTTTGGGTTACGCCAGCTTGTGAATGGGTGAAAATACAGACACCAGAAATACGATGCTTAACCTTTTCATGCTTTCGACGCACCATAAATCTTTCTGGCTAATGCAAGACGATTTTTGCTTACGTGAGAACAATCTTACCATCCACAGGATAACTTAAGTTCTTCCGTTGTAAATGCAGTTTCTGTTGCTTGTGAATAACCCTAAATTATCCTGTACATTGGGAGGATTGAAAATATGAAAATCGCCAATCGTCTTAAGAAAATCACCATTCGTCCTACCTTTTCAGTGCCTTTAGCTAATAATATTTGGTGTCAACAAAAAGAAATGAGTGAAAATAAGTACTCATATATGTAAATTATCATCATCATCCCAGATCTAAATGCCACTTGAAAACTGATGACAGGTAACATCTGAAAGAAAGAAACAGAAAGCACAACAGTAACAAAAGTAACAAATAGCATTTTCACATATTATCAAAGCCTTCGAAATCGTTGTTCCACCTCTAAAGGAAAACCAACTGCATATACTTTTCTCCTGTTTTACCCTGTACTGTAGACAAAACCGTCTCTGAACCACGTTTTGCACTGGAGCAATTGCCTTGCTTGCCTAAATGAGAGCCGTTTCTGAACAGCTACCACCACCACCACCATCATCTCAGTTACCATCAGCACCACCACAGCTACCACCACCACCATCATCATCTCAGCTATCAACACCATCACAGCTACCACCACCACCACCACCATCATCATCATCATCTCAGCTACTGTCTACACCACCACAGCTACCACCACCACCATCATCATCTCA
>JAGKTI010019210.1:719-17153 GCA_018397915.1 Birgus latro | reverse complement strand
TGAACTGGACTGGATTAACTGGGACTGTGAACTGGACTGAACTGGGGATGTGAACTGGACTGAACTGGGGTTGTGAACTGGACTGAACTGGGGTTGTGAACTGGACTGGCCTGTAAGTGAGGACTGGACTGGCCTGGAAATGTGGACTTGACTAGACTGGAAGTTTGGATTGGACTGGACTAGAAGTGTGGACTGGACTGGAGAGGACTGTGGGTGTGAACTGGACTGGACTGTGGGTGTGAACTGGACTGGACTGTGGGTGTGAACTGGACTGAATTGTGGGTGTGAACTGGACTGGACTGAACTGTGGGTGTAGACTAAACTGAACAGTGAGTGTGGACTGGTCTGGACTACTGGACTGGACTGAACTGTGGGTGTGGACTAGACAATGTGGACTGGACTGGATGTGGACTGGACAATGTGGACTGAACTGAATATGGACCGGACTGGACTGAATATGGACCGGACTGGACAGAATATGGACCGGACTGGACAGAATATGGACCGGACTAGACTGAATATGAACCGGGCTAGACTGAATATGAACCGGAATGGACCGAGTGTGGACCATTGGACTGTGGACTGAACTGGGCAGTGTGTGTGAACTAGACAGGACACTGGGTGTAGACTGGACTGGATTGTGGGTGTGGACTGAACTGGACTGGACTGTGGGTTTGGACTTAAATGGGCTGTGGGTGTGGATTGGACTGTGGGTGTGGACTAAATTGAACTGGCCTGCACTGGACTGGACTGGACTGTGGGTGAGGGCTGGACTGGACTAACTGGATGTGTGAACTGGGCTGGACTGGAAGTGTGGACCTGACTGGAAGTGTGGACTGTCCTGGACTGATAGTGTGAACTGTTCTGGACTGAAAATGCGGACTGGACTGAAAATGCGGACTGGACTGAAAATGTGGACAGGACAAAGTGTGGACTGGACAAAGTGTGGACTGGACAAAGTGTGGACTGGACTAGAATTGTAAACTGGACTGGACTGGAAGTATGAACTGGACTGGAAGTGTGAACAGGACTGGACTGGAAGTGTGAACAGGACTGGACTGGAAGTGTGAACTGGACTAGACTGGAAGTACGAACAGGACTGGAAGTGTGAACTGGACTAGAAGTGTGGACTGGACTGAACTGGACTGCAGGTGTGGACTGGACTGGACTGGAAGTGTGGACTGAGCTGGACTGAAAGTGTGGACTGAACTGGACTGAAAGTGTGGACTGGACTGGACTGGACTGGACTGAGTGTGAACTGAACTGGACAGGACTGGGTGCAAAGAACTTGACTGGACTGGACTGGATTGTGGATGTGACCTGAACTTGGCTGGACTGTGCGTGTAGACTAAACTGGACTGGGCTGGACTGGGCTGGATTGATTGTGTGGACTGGACTAGAACTAACTGGGAATGTGAACTGGACTGGATTAACTGGGACTGTGAACTGGACTGAACTGGGGGTGTGAACTGGACTGAACTGGGGTTGTGAACTGGACTGGCCTGAAAGTGAGGACTTGACTGGACTGGAAGTGTGGACTTGACTAGACCGGAAGTGTGGACTTGACTAGACTGGAAGTTTGGATTGGACTGGACTGGAAGTGTGGACTGGACTGGAGAGGACTGTGGGTGTGGAATGGACTGGACTGTGGGTGTGGATTGGACTGTACCGGACTAGGCTGGGCTGGACTGAACTGTTGGTGTGGATTGGACTGGGCTAACTGTATGTGAACTGGACTGGAAGTGTGAACTGGACTGGACTGGACTGGGGGATTGGACTGGACTGGACTGGGGGATTGGACTAGACTGGACCGGGGTGTGAACTGGACTGGACTGGGGGATTGGACTGGACTGGAAATGTGAACTGGACTGGAAATGTGAACTGGACTGGAAATGTGAACTGGACTGGAAATGTGAACTGGACTGGAACTGAACTGAACTGGAACTGAACTGAAATGGACTGGACTGGAAGTATGAACTGGACAGGACTAGAAGTGTGAACTGGACTGGATTAGAAATGTGAAGTGGACTGAAAATGTGAACTGGACTGGAAGTGTTGACTTGAAATGTGAAGTGGACTGAAACTGTGAACTGGAATGGACTGAACTGGAGTGGACTGGACAGGGTATGAAGTGAAGTGGACTGGACTGGACTGCACTGTGGGTGTGGACTGAACTCGACTGGACTGTGGGTGTGGACTGGATTGAACTATGTGGACTGGACTGGAGTGGCGATGTGATCTGGACTGGAGTGGGGGTGTGAACTGGACTGGAGGGGTGTGTGGACTGGACTGGACTAGACTGGAGAGGACTGTGAATGGGGTTGTGTACTGGAGTTGGGGTGTGGAATGAAATGGATTGGACTGAACTTGGCTGGCTGTAGTCTCGACTGTGGGTGTGGACTGGACTGGCTGACTAGGTGTGAATTTAGTGTGTGAACTGGCAGGGACTGACGGGCTGATATAGTGGGAGTAATGACTGGCAAAGACTTTGGACTGACTGGAGTCAATAAGACTGGATTTACAGCCTGCAAGACTTTGGACTGACAAGGTTTACAAGGTTGTGGACTGAATCATTAAGTGCTGAAGTGACAGCTGCGTGGAATACCTGAATATATGAGTAAAAGTGTTGGACTGTCCATGGGTGTACGACTGACTGGCTGAGTGTTGGCTGACTGCTTATTGACAAACGACTTGCTGACATGGACTAACTGATGACATGGACTGACTGATGACATACCGGCTGATAGGCTGTGGACCTACTGACATAGGGTATGGATCGACTAATAGGGTGTGGACCAAGT
Source organism: Birgus latro (assembly GCA_018397915.1). Taxonomy (NCBI): domain Eukaryota; kingdom Metazoa; phylum Arthropoda; class Malacostraca; order Decapoda; family Coenobitidae; genus Birgus; species Birgus latro. The sequence continues at coordinate 14,352 of JAGKTI010019210.1, read as the reverse complement.
GATAGGATGTGTGGAGCGACTGATAGTGTGTATGGACTGACTGACATGGTGTGGAGTACTGACAGTGTGAACTGACTGGTAGGATGTGGACTGACTTGACAAGTGTCACTGAAAGAATTAATGGACATTTTATACACTGAATCAGTGTTGACTGACGGTCAGTTGGGCTATGGACTGACTGGGTCAGTAGGGCTGTGGACTGACTGGGTCAGTAGGGCTGTGGACTGACTGGGTCAGTTGGGCTGTGGACTGACTGGGTCAGTAGGGTTGTGGACTGACTGGGTCAGTAGGATTGTGGACTGACTGGGTCAGTTGGGCTGTGGACTGACTGGGTCAGTAGGGTTGTGGACTGACGGTCAGTGAGGCTTTGGAATCAGCAAAGGTTTAGAGTGGTGTAGAATGTGGACTGAATACGTGTAGTTAAGGGTGGAATGATGGAGGGTGGACAAGTAGTGTTTAAAGTGATGGAAAGTGTGGACTCAGTTATGGGAAAGACTCAACATAATAATGTAAACTGATTATCGGTGCTGACTAATGATGAGTGTGAATTGGCAGAAGGTACAGAGAGGAATAACTGAGGGCAGTAACTGAAGTGGCTTACCAGTGAATGTGTGTAAGACTGGGGGTGTGAAAAATCACTTAGATGATGATGAGTAGTAAGTGGAGTGATTAAGTCAGTGTGTAACGGTGTATGGCAAAGCACACAGATGATTGTGACAGCCTGGAGTGACTGGGCTAGTGTGTAGGTGTTACTGGGTAGTGTGACAAAGCACAGATTAAGTGTGCAAAGGACAGGGTGGAGGAGACAAAGGGTCAGTGATGAGCGCTAACTCACGAGAGGGGAGGGTTACCCTTAGAGCGCGAAGATGTGAGCAAGTCCATATTATTACTCGATTATGTGGAACATCTATATTTCATGTGATCAGCCTGCATCCCACATGATAGTCAGCAACAATACAGAAAGGCCAGACATTCTTCCATCATGTTTCAAAAGTTGTACAAAATTGATGCTTCTCTACACCTTGGTGCTCTCATTTAAAATGGTACAATCCTATGACCAATCTGAGGAAGACTAGGGCGGACCTAGGACTAGAAATAATTAACTGGCAGTGTATCTGGAGCTAGGTTGTGTGGGGAACGAAAATTGGTGATTGAATAATGCAAATTCAACTCAGATATTGTGAGGTTCAACGCCCTCATACATTACCGGGTGATGAAGAGCAGAGTATTGCAGGGTAGGCAGGGCATCCTAGGACGGGTAATCCAGCTCAGCATCGATGAGTGCGTTATGAGGCAGCACTCATGGGAGGACTGATGATTCCACTCCTGTAAATACCATATAAATTAGCAGGGTTTCTAAAACGTATAACCATAAATATTCGCTGTATCAGGGTATGTCATCGAATACATCCACACTTAATTTATCGTCACATGTCCACATCAATATTCAATTCTGACTTTGGAGACTTACTGTACAGTAAGAAAATTACAAAACCCAGCTTAATTCTGTAAACATTATTCTGCATTAAAATATTAGATTTTTTTTTCAAGATATTAAAGACAATTTGCAACTTATTTTTTGCATGTACATTCAGCGACAAACGTTAGCTTACTGTTCCACTGTGTCTACTCTACGCTTAAGGTATGTCAGTTACTGTCATCCCAGGTTTATCATATCCACGAGAATTATCTATGAACTGTGAATCATAGCCTACCAAGCCTCTCTTAGCTTGAATATTAGCCAGAGAAAGGAAGTTAAAAGTAGAACATTTGTGGGCAGAGAAACATACCAAGTTTCTTTCAGCTTAAAAGTATCAGGCAGCAAAGGGAAAATCACAGGTAGAAGTGGAACAGTGAGCAAACTTTTATCCTTCATTGTATATATTGTATTTGCGAAGTACTTACCTAATTTTCCTTTCAGATGACCCTTTATGACGACTCCGGATGAGGTTATTTATAGAGTCCTTCCCACTGTCAGCATTACCAGTGTCCCTCTGCCATCAGATCTCTTCAGCATCGCAAACCTTCACTCCACCTGCCAAGTAGGCATTTGTTACAGATTTCATTCGTCAATTTGGGAGATTTTCATTCTTTTGCAGCCTATTTTACGTAGCTCATAGGCAACTACGACAATATTACAGTATGAAAAGTTTTAAGAAATTCATTCTAGAGGCACTATGAAGCCTTCTATGCCAACAACAATACCTCTCAACACTAAGATTCTCACCACTGTAGTAGTCATCAATGCCACAGCTTCCACAGCCCCGACGACTCTCCCGCAGGTCTCGAAAACTCCTACAGGTCTCGAAAACTCCTACAGGCCCCGAAGACCCCCCCCCACAGGCCTCAAAGACCCCCCACAGGCCTCAAAGACCCCCTCACAGGCCTCAAAGATCCCCCCACAGGCCTCAAAGANCCCCGAAGACTTCCTCCACAGGCCCAGAAGACTCGCAACGATTGACGCTCCTACAAGCTCCGACACTACTCCCAACACGTCAGCCTCTGCTTCTCTACACCACAGATCCTCAACATCAGCCTGAAGGAGGAACATTTTCTCAATAACAGATCTCCACGTAAGTTATCAATATACACATGACTATTTCCACTCATGCAGATATATTTAAACTTTTAGTCAACATGTGTATTTAGATTTTGAAACAACGCCAGAATAAGTCTTACCAGTTGCAGCTTCCACAGTTCCCCCCCTCTGACAATTCAATCTCCGCCCACTTCGTACCCTGTAGACATCACAGCTCTGTCTCGGCAGCTCCTCTCCACCCTGCGAGATGGACAGAATCTCAGCAGCAATTCTCATAAGTTGTTTGCATGCACATGGATGGCATATTTACACTTATGCTAGATTTTAAGTGTGATAACAGCTAGGTAAATTTAGTATACAGAAAATTTATCTTACCAATGCAGCTTCCGATGCTCCAACTGATGCTGCACCATCGGCAGACAGCACAGCTCCCCCCCACGCCCACACCAGCAGCACACGCCCACGCCAGCAGCACACGCCCACGCCCACGTCAGCAGCACACGCCCACGTCAGCAGCACACGCCCACGTCAGCAGCACACGCCCACGTCAGCAGCTCCCGCCTCTTCCCCTGCGTCGTAGGTGCGCAGTCTGCATCCCTGTGGAACATGACCACTGCTACATCAATTCTTTCCGTAAATCATTTTAATTCATTATGATAAGTCATTACCTTATGGGACTGCTTTTTACATTTGTATGCAATGGCCTTTCTTTTATTAGCTAAATACCAAGAATGCTTATGTGGTCTTTAACTTATGGATGTACAGATATAACTCTTGACAACATGCTGCATTTCTGTATAAGACAATTATTTGTAATTTTGTCTAGTGCTTTCTTCACTAATTTTCATTCTGGTTTGCTGAGTGTTTGGTGGCTGTGTCAAGCTGAAGGTACAAGCACGCAATCTTAAGCTGATGACAATACAGTGTGATTGCTTACCACTGCAGCTGCTGTTGATGTATTTGCTGCAGCCCCACACCGACGCAGCAGCCCCACGTCGATGCAGCAGCCCCACGTCGATGCAGCAGCCCCACGTCGATGCAGCAGCCCCTCGCCGACGCAACGACCCTCAACCCTACGCCGACGCAACGAACCCAACTCCGACGTAACAAGCCTCCAGCTCCGACGCCACAAACCCCATCGCCGACGCCACAGACCCCCACGCCGACACCACAAGCCCCAACGCCGACGCAAAAAAACCCACGCCGACACAACACCCCCACGCTGACGCCGCAGGTCCCTCCTCTCCAACGTCGCAGGGAGTCGTCTGCATCACTCTGGAAGATTAACATTGTCACGGTAATAACATTCAATTTTAATAATCAGATTTTTATTCCAGTATGAATGAAAGCACACGACATATTAATGAGCTCAGATTTCCCAGTACCATTTCCTTGTAATTATTTTGCACAGTTATAGCGCCTTAATATTTTCCTATACGTTTTGTGCAGTATCTAGACAATACCTAAGTTCGAGAATTGCATATATATCAAATTACAGTGGTAAGGAAGAGGTGCTATAGCCTGTTATCACCTGTCTGGACTGGCCCACTTAACTCATGGCAGGTCGTGGTTACATGGAATTCTATGGGTATATGTTATAAGGTAGAAATGAGTCTCCTTGGTTACTATTCAAACAGTCTCCAGTATGTGCACACTGCCTTCAGCCGAACCTAAATGAGTTATGTCAGGTTGAGGTAAACGCGGTATAGAGATCCTACTGAGCCACAAGGAAAAGACTGTCTACAGCTTCCTCACCAGCATCCTGTTGGAGTGGCTCGACCAGCTGGAGGGGCCCATGGATCCTCTCTTCTCACGTCCTCGCTCCCAGTCCCGTCTGTCCTCCGTCCTCGCCCACTCATCCGCCTGTCCTCGCTCCCTCGCCAGTCCTCGTTCCCTCTGCCGTCCTCGCTCCCTCTCAGCACATCAGGTACGGGGAAGCTGGATGGTCCATGCTGCATCTCCATTCGTGCTGTCAAAAAATTAACCATATTTTTACAGATCTAATCAGTTTTCAATGCTTTCTTGTAACAAAGTAATGCAAAGTACATTTTTTGAGGAAACCACTACACCTGATATTTATGTGTTTAGGTCTTAGTCTTCAAATATTCAGCCATTATTCTGAACTGGATTTTTTTGGCAGCTGTTACATTTGGTTCATCACTTCAGTTCTATTACAGAAATCTCCAGTTACCTGACTCATCGCTGACGTTGCTCCTGCTGACGACGATGAGGATGCTGCTGAGGATGATGCTGATGACGATGGTGATCATGATGCTGATGCTGATGAAGATGCCGGTGATGACGCTGACGATGACGATGCTGCTGCTGCTGCTGATGATGACGACGATGCTGCTGCTGATGATCATGTCGTTCCTCTGGTGGTGTATCGCCGCTCAGAGAACCTGCTGTGTCCAACCACCAACATGGACAACCACAGACATGTCCGGCCGGACAACCATACAACCAGCAGCAACCAAGTAAGCTAAACAGATGACCTAAGACCACACTCCTAACTTCACCTAGCCTAGAAAGCCAACCTAGATGACCATAACTCTGCTGCCTAACCCACCTAAGCTTGCCCCATGACCCTCCCTGCTCCTGGCTACCCCCCACCCCCACCCCAGCCTGCCCTCCACCCTACCATCACTACACACCAGCGAGCCAACCTGTGGGGAAAAGATTAGGCCATATAATTATAAATGATTAGGACATATGATTACAGAGGATTAAAATTAGTGCACATGGAGGTTTAATTGGTATATTATCGAATTAAAGAAGGTACTAGCTAGCATATAACAGTTTACTGCATATGATTAAAACGATTATGAACTGGTGCATATGGTAAGCGAGAAATTAGGTTATATAAGAGAACGTAAAAAATTAGTACTTAATTATGGAAATATTAATGCAAACAGTACAAAATTATATGCAGAGATTATCGAATATAATTATAAATTACTCATGTATATACCTGTTGCTGAAGCTGCAGGTGTTGACCCTTCAATAAGATGGCGTCTTTATAACTATTCTGGCTGCCTCAGACGGATTAATTCAGATCAGGAAGGGTGGCCAACAGAATGGATTAAAAGCAGCCTCCATCCATCCATTTTGGTGCTGGAGAGGGACATAAGGATGGAGGGCTGCAGGACAGGGGTAACTTCAACAATCCGTCCAGTGGGTTCATATTGAGATGAACCTGGGGCTCTAAACATCACCCATCCAGCCATTTACATCCACGAATTTTGTGGTTTATTGCTGCCACCAATAGACGAGTTTATTAAGCCATCCATCTCGTAGTGAAGGTGTTAATTCTTGCCCAGCCTTTCACTCCTCGCTGATGCTGCTGGACATTGTGCCACCCAGCGAAGAGAAGCCTGAAATAATAATGCAGAACTTAGCAATCTGTTATGAAGACGTTAATATTGAGGTGAAATACGAAAAAAAAAAGAACACAAGAAGGATCTGTGATAATTGCTGACTTATGGAGACTTGTGAATATTTAAGTGAAATACGAAAATTAGGGATCAAACTAAGACTTGCCAATACTGAAATAAATACGAAAAATCGGGCTCTCGTATAGAGATTTGTGAATACTGAAGAGATAAAATACGAAAAATAGTTAACTCAGGCTCCCAGGGCTAAACTCTCTATCGTTTTAACTCCCTATTCTCCGTTCATAGTATGCAGATTTTTGCTAACCAGGTTTTACAGGCCTTTGTACTGAAGAATGGAAATCGTAGAGAAAAGTATGGCAGTGTTTCAGGATCATTAAGTAGCTATATGCACCTAAGTGTTGAAATCTTGAAGCGGCATTCGTAGACAAAGGGTTAATTAAGGCTATGTCCAATTTTCGCAGTTCAAAAATATTTTAGGTGAATATAATGGTAGTCAGATGCGAGAAACTAAGCAGGATAATTCGTCCGAGGATCACAGGGGTTAAGATGTTTTCTTCACGATCAGGCATCAACTTACGTGGCCTGTTTCCCATCCTTTTGTTTGTGGTAGACTATTAAAAATTCTCACTGTAAAATTATATTAAAATGAATAAGTAGGATAGCATGTACCGGTACTAGTTACAATAGAGATGTTGGTCTGTGAAGTACTTGATTTTCACTGTGTTGAAAGTATAATCTGCCGGCTTCCATCACCTCACTGGCAGCCATATTGCAATCACTGGTAAAATTCCTAACATAAACTAATAATTTAATGGAAAAAAATAGAATAAAATAAAATTAAAGCTAAGTCTTCGCCGAAATTAACACAAGACTTGGAAAATAAGTCACGCTTGAAATAATACCCTTTCAAATTTCCCAAACAGACCTGAAATGGAGGGAAAAAATCGCCTAAGTCATCAGCTGGGCAGGTGGAGCCGGGAGGTCCGTCCTGTGGTGAGTCTGGGGTACAAATGAGAGCCAGTGGTCGCCGCCATAACGTCATCAGTTTGGTTAGTTGACCGGCCCGCCACCAGGACCACTCCAGCCTCGCCAGCTCCACCTCTGCTTGTTTTCCGCCATTTTAAGGTCAGTTTATGCTATTACTACTACTTCTAGTGCTATATTCCTATATTTTCTTCGTATAATTAATACAGCTTACTTAGATCTCGTGCAAATGATACCCTAAGTTAAATAATGGGGTCATTGAATTGCCTTGAACTCACTGCTACGAGTCGAACTCCATCTTGTACATTTTTCCATACGGATGTTAATTTCCAAACTCATGATACTGCTTTCTACATTATACTGTTGCATATATCCTGCCAAATTATTGATAGAGTTAAGGAGACCGTATAATTGATAAGCTTCGTTTCACCTTATTCTTCGAAGCCTCATACTTGGATCACTATCTCAGTACTGCTTTACTCTCAATCTCCATTGTTAACTCTGTATAAAATTAGGCCATACGAATGCATATTTCTTGAGCATATCTCTAGAACACACTTCTAGAGCATATTTTTCCCCATAGTCATAAGGTGTGATTTTATTATATAGACTATTGTGAAGTATTGTTAGGATAGTTGTGTCCTAGATAATAAGTAACCCTATTGTGTGGGCCTTCTTTCCTTTATTCTAGCTAACTCAGACGATTTTATAGAGCTTAGATAGAGTCCTAGGAGCCTGATAGTGTTAATACTGGTACCATCAACCCTGTCATGGTCGGGACAACTTATTCTAGTCAACATCAGAGTATTTTATTCAGCAGAGTGAGTGAAAATGGTGGTGAGGGTGTTAGTGAGTGCTTGGTAAGTGTGTGGGGGGTTGGATTTGTGTGTGTGTGTGTGTGTGTGTGTGTGTGAGAGAGAGAGAGAGAGAGAGAGAGAGAGAGAGAGATACGTGTCCATGTCCGTGTGTTAAGTCATGGTATAGGTGTTTATGTTATATATGTTGATGGAATTTCATATGATCTCTATCCCCAACAGCACCAGGGCCTGAGCCACAACACAACCAGCAACACCACCACTCTCATCGCCCAGGGAGGTATGCGCTCCAGGAACACATCCAGTGAGGGAGAAGTAGCCTGTTTGGAGGGCCTTGACCTCGTCACCCATAACTTCTCACCCAGCGGATGGAGGTATAGTGTAAATTTATCTTTGTGCATGTGTGTGTGTGTGTGTGTGTGTGTGTGTGTGTGTGTGTGTGTGTTTGTGTGTGTGTGTGTGTGTGGAGAGAGAGAGAGAGAAAGAGAGAGAGAGGTTGGGGAGGTGCATGTGTTAAAGAATGATACAGTATATAATTATGTCAATGGTGTATGTGATGATCGTATAGTGTAAAACTGTGTTTGTGTGCGTGTATAAGAGACAGGCAGAGATAGAAGTGGAGATAGACAGAGACAGAGACTGAGACACACCGAAGCAGAGAGAGAGGGAGACAGAGAATTTGGCAGAGAAGACCCTCACACCACGCCTCCCACCACGGAACTGATTTCTCTCTCTGCCACAATCACCCCGACTCTGACCCCAGCACGGAGGATTTTACAGTCTATTCTCCTTAATTTGCTTGTAATTCCGCCTGATTTTTCACTATAAGGTAATACACTAGCGATACATTAACGTTTTTCGAGGGATTTTGATGATTTGGTAAAGTTAGTGTGTTATATATGCTGTACGATCAAGTGCCTGAAAGATTGGTTTGCCAGACGTACGACGGCAGGTTGGATCAGTAATTGACCTATTTTCATTATATGTATTTATTTAATAGGGAGTTTTTGTCCCAGCACAGCACACCATATCATCACACACACAATACATGCACCACAACACACCCCAGCACACCACACCAGGCGGTGCAGCTGCCAGGTCACATAACCTGCCCTAAACGCCCCCTATCTCCCTACAGGAGGACGGTGGACTTCAGGAAAGGGAAACTTCAGCCTGCAGTCCACTGGGATCACCTACAGACCAGCCTACGACCACAAGAACGACGGGAGCAACAGCAACAAGGGCATGATTAAAACGAAAAAAGATTGTGTAAATGATTTTATTGCAATCTAGTAAATGGAATACACCACAGAGTACCATTTATTACACCCACAGGGGCGTAGGGACCCGAGGATAGGCGTTTAAAGTTCATAAACATAGCATAGTCTCCCCTTTATTAATCATAGAAAACGTTACACCGAAAAATTTTAGGGGAGCCACAAATATTTAGGTCCCTTCCCCTCATCATCATCATACGACACATGATGTCCGAAGCAGCGTCGACCATAGTTAGCGATACAGCTGTGTGTGTGGGTGTGGGTGTGTGTGGCCATGACATGATGGTTCAGAGGTTATGACAGTGACACAGCTGGCCTGGCAGCTTCATTCCTTGTCTGACGTGGACAGGTTTACTTAGCCTGTCACTCTGGTCTGGCTCCTTCCTCCCGAGGCAAGTAGTGTTGGTGTATGCTGTGTCCCAGGATTTTTTGTTTTATTGATGTTTGTTGGATCAGCCCATCATTTTTATTTAGCGTTTGGCAAACCCAGTCTTTTTATTTTCGATGTCTAAATCTTTAATGCAGGTTCTCGTCCACTTAACAGGTTTCACCCTATCTTATAAATCCAGTAATTCAGTTATTCAAAGATGGCTGTCAAGAACTGAAGCTATAGATATACCACTTTCTTACATTGGGGATTGATAATATACTCTGAACTCAAAACAAACTTTATTGGTCAATCACACATACATCTTAGTGCTATTTGCGATGGTAATAAGTTGTTACATGATAATGGTGTACATATTTTCGCTAAAAGTACTTAGTCTTATACCTAATAACTAAGGCTGACATAGGCTTCCACGACTTTTACTGAGTGAAGACCATTATATACATCATTGCTCAAAAATACATTACTGTAGCTTACTGTTAATGTTTCTATGTGAATGTTTATCACAAAAAAATACTGTTTTACAGTGACATTAACTTTCGTAGGGTTTGAAAAGTTTGTCTGAGTTTCACAGCACCTCTTCCTTGCTCTATATCATTACATATTACTACTAGACACCATTTCTAGGTTAAGATACGGCAATAAACATACGTAGAAATACAATTAAGAAAAAGGTGCTAGGAGTAGTACTGAGACTGTTTTTGCAGTGTAAGGAAGCTGTAAAATAACCAAAGCTAACAGTGACTTGAACTAATACACATCTACTCCGCAGGTCATGCTGGTGTCCGCTTCTACCCTGCTTTCTTGCCAAACTGGTCATCCCCTGCTGATGTTAGGTCTCCTCCCCTGCCGTGAGATGCCTGGTGCTGGTGGTCGTCTCCCCTGTCATGAGAAGTTTGGTGGTGGTGTGATGGTTTGGTGGTGTGATATCCCCTGCCGTAAGACTAGCGTTGGTGTGGTGATCTGCCCTTCCCAGCCGTGAGTAGACTGGTTGTGGTGGTGTGGTGTCCTGCCCTTCCCTGTCGTGTGAAGCCCTGTGGTGATGGTCTGCCCTGCCTTGCCCTATCCTGTCCTGCGAAGCCTGGAAGTGGTGGTGTGTTGTCTCGCCTGCCCTGCCGTATGAAGCCTCGTGATGCCCGTAGTCTCCTTGCAAGACGGGTGGCTCCCCTCCTTGTCTTGTGCCATATACTGCTGTTGATGTATTTTTATTAGAGTTTGCTATTAATGTATTGTATATTAAAATGATAATGAAAATTGAAGCTTTCTTTTTTGTTTTATCTTCGGACCTTTTAGGGTGTTTCTTTCGTTTATTAACATGTGTGGTTCTCAAACTGACAGGAATAAAAAACGAACAGCCTCTCAACACTACACAGATTATCTCAGCAACATCCATCTTCCTCCACCCAACACTGCTCTTCGTTAACACACCCATAAAGACATAGCCACCCCAGTCGTCTACAACATCCAGCCACACAGCAACCTTCACGAACCACCACCAGGCATACATTCCTCAGATTTACCCTACACGAGTACATCTAGTCAGACTGATATAGCCACCTCCTCCACCCAACATTAAACCTCTCAAACACATACATACACACAGAGCCACACCAGCCACCCAAATCCTCCTGTCAGACAGCAATCTTCCTGCAACACCACCAGAGATATACCTTTCGGACACTACCCTACCCAGAGAGACAAGAGTAACCTACACCTAGCCAGACATCGATTCAGCCACCACCCTTCCCTGCTACAATACCAGCACATAATACAACTCTCAATCCCTCTGTGCCCAATGCAGCCGCTCCACCACAGTCCACGCACTGTCCTCATGCACCACAGTATCACACAGTCAGTCTTTTAACATAACTTCAACAAAGCCTTGGGAGCGACCGACTGAAATGGGTAACTTTCTGCAGTCCACTGGGTTCATATCTACAGGAGCCTAGGGTGCTACAACAACTAGACAATGACGACGAAGAGAAGGCAATTTTACGCCAAGTTAAAGTGAAACGAGTATAGTTACAAGAGAGGAAAGTTATGGCAAGTTGTTCTGTAAGTGCTCCGGGTACACAAAGTTACAAGGCCACAGGGAACGGACTGCATACCGAGGCTCATACTACTGTGGTGACTTAGGAGGATTTACAGTATACCACCATTTCTTTAGTGATTTATTGGTCGAGCGATGAGAAAAGCAAACAGGCAATACAGTAAGGTGGCAGAGCACAGTGCCAAGACTGTGTTGTCTAGGAAACTATTAATTACAACGGATCTGTGGACATCGATAAAAAGTACGGTAATGAAAAAGTAATAAGAGTTACTTGAGATACTTTGCACAAATCTGCCACGGCAATGTTAGAAAAAAAAAAAGTCAGTCTGAGCACCGGAACAGTTATCTTTAAAGCTACAGCACATCTATATAAACAGCAGCAAGGCTTATGAAGAAGCAGTTGGTACTACTTATATTATTCACAAAACTAGCCATTATATTGCTGAACACGACCAAAAAGCACCAAACTGATCACGAAGAATTATCTAAACAATAATTAAAACATGCAACTCAGCACCAAAAACGGGATTTCTCGGATATTATCAAAACTACAGCAGAGCTTCCCACTCGGGTGGAAAGCGTACAGAAAAGCAGCCAGTACCGATTAATTCACTTTCCTCAAAATATTAAAGGAAACAATATTATCAGGCAACTGGGATGACATTCTTTAAGCTAAAATAACACTGAGAAGTTTGATCGCTCGAACACGTTTTATGTTTTCATGTATTGACTCCTGTAACTCACTCTTATTCACTAACAGCAATTGATATGTTGTCTGAGTGTCATGTGGCCTCATAATAAGAACATAATATAAAACATATACAGACAAAAATAACTGAAGTACAGAGATAGAAAATGCACAGTAAATAAATCTGTCCAGAGTTCTAAAAATGCAGTCAAACTTTCGCTCCAACAAATGGGAAGGTTAGTTGGGAAGCTTTCACATAAGTAGGGTAGGGTAACATAGGGTAGGATAGGGTAGGGTAGGATAGGGTAGGGTAGGATAGGGTAGGGTAGGATAGGGCAGGGAAGGATAGGGTAGGGTAGGATAGGGTATGGTAGGGAAGGGTAGGGTAGGGAAGGGTAGGGTAGGAGAGTAAGGTAAGGTAGGGTAGGGTAGGGTAGGGTAGGTACTGTAGGGATTTTGTTCTTGTTATTTAATCTGATATGTCTGTCTGAGCACACCCATTGGCTGCATGTAAGCCACTGTCCCTACAGAGTTGTCCCATGGTATTTCTACAAGCGGGGTTTTGTCACCTGTGATTCCACCCAACCCAAATCTGAACAGGTAACTGGGGAAGGCTGGAGATTCTGTGACCCAAGCCTGGCCAGGTGGACGTGATCAGTTCTCTTTAAGGACACCTCTGATGGGTGGATGTCAGGAGATGAGTGGAGAGGGANGCAGAGCAGGGTGGTGTAGGGTAAGTTTAACTACATCACAGAGCAAAGCTTCAGAAAACTGGAGATACAAAATAAATCTCTTTTCATTGATATTTTCCTCTGATTACCCCATTAAGCCTTTTTTTAACTTTTAATCTAACTCACGTGTTATATTAAGAATCAAGGAATTTACTTTCATATCAAAATCTGGACTGATTTCTCCGTTAAAAGTAATAATAATAATAATAATAATAATAATAATAATAATAATAATAATCTCAATAATTCAGCATTTCCTTGACTTGGCCGCAATAATTTTGTCTCATTAACTTGAAGTATTTTTTTTTAGTAACATCTTGGGTGGTAGTGCAAGTGACTTTGGGGGTCCCGTAACACCTCTTCGTTAGCGATTCAGTCAACACATTACACCACAACTTCCTCTTTAATTTTATTGATGAAACTTAAACATCAATGTAAATACAAGAGGAGGTTAAGATGTAAAATGCAAAATAAATCGCTAAAGAAAAGGTGCTACCAAAACTCCTATGTCACCTAGAATACAGCCCTGATCCCAAAAGACGTATGAGAGAGAAATTTGCCTTAGCTTTTAACATCACGGCGAGATGGATGGATGGGCAGGTAGGTGGATGGATGGATGTGGAACCGTGGATGCTTGGACCGATGATTGAGATCTTGCTGTACCGTCCCTCCATCTGTCGACAAAAATCATCATCATCATCATCATCATCATCATCATCATCATCATCATCATCATCATCATCATCATCATCATCATCATCATCAT
>JAGKTI010019209.1:0-11702 GCA_018397915.1 Birgus latro | reverse complement strand
GGGAGCCAAAACAAAAACTCTTTTCTAGAGCAATAGAAAAAGATGTGGGAGCAGGAAGCATAGATATAACCTGATTGAAAGAGAGAGAGAGAGGGGGGGGATAGGCGAGTTGGGGGAAGGTCGAGGAAAGTTAGAAATGAAACTAATTATGAATGAGAGGCCTGATTAACGTCTGAAGAGGAGAGGAGGAAGTGGGACTATAAAAGTAGAAGTAGAATGAGAAAATAAAAATATCATGAAAGAAGGGGTGAGAGCAGAATAAGGAAAGTGGTAGAGGTGGAAGAAAATGATAAATTTAGACGAAAGACTAAGAAAAGAAACGAGGGAGTAAGACAGTATGGGAGGAGGAGGAAAAGAGTTTAGGAAAAAAGGAGAGGAAGTAACAAGATAGGAATGAGATGGTGGTATGTAAAGTCTGATATCAGGAAATGAGGGCATGCAGATAAAGAGGAAAGCTGGAAGACCTCCCTCTTTTCCTTCATTTTCCATCAGTCAGTTATTCAGTCTTCATTCTCCCTCCTTCCCCTCTTCCATTTCCTCTTCTCATCTTTCCTTCCCTTCTCCTCAGTCATCCTCTCAGTCTATCTTATTTCTTCCCTTCCTGTCTTTCCAATCAGAGTTTCAGGCTCAGTCCTTCCTAGTCTAATCTCAACCCCTAATAATCTTGATAAAAAGGCTCAGTAATAAAGGGGAAGCAGCAGGTGAGAGCAACGTCCGAAGCTGTAATTGGAGACGGGAAGAGGTGCGATGAAAAGGGGAAGTGAGAATGTGAATGAAAGAGGGGGTGAGCGAGAGGGCTAAGACATTGTATAGGTACGGTGGTTTGCCCGGTTAGGCATTGGCTTCATATTCAGCAGCGGCTATGGAGGGATGAATTGCAGCTTCACAGACTGCCACAGGCATGAAGTGATGGATGTCTGTCCTCAAATGAAATAATGAAATATTCCACAGCTTAACACGTTCTACTCTTTTTCACCGTCTGTGCCTTGTATCTGTCCTACCCACCTTTTAATCATCCTATATGAATATCTGTTAGTGGCCAGGAAAGTGGCAGAGGAAGACAAAAAAAATATTGTTTCATTTATTTCAAATTGCCGATGTTGGGTAGTGATATATATATTCCAAACACTAAGTATTTCTCCAGCTAGTAAGCAGATAACACCTCACTCTTCAGGACATCACCATTTAAGTCCTAATTCTCCTCGTCATCCTTAAATTATTCACTCGTGTGTACAGCACGCACTCTAGTGTTTGCAAGGTTCTTTTCGCGCTGTGTCGTCGCGCTCAGGGAAAAGTGAAGAACTATTTTTATGACATTCACGTCCACGAACTGTTAACTGCAGCATCCACTGCGGCTATGCGACTACTCACTCGTTTGTATACTCGAGAAATATATGTCCAGCCTAGCAGTTTAATTGATGTTTTGATTACAAACTGAGTCAGCATTTTTGGTACGTTAATTAAAAATGCCTACCTCTAGTCATGCTTACCACAAGCTGCTAGGAACACAGCATTTATTATCTCAGCGTAACGTTTCCATTATGAGGGGAAACAAATAACTGTGTAGCTCAACAACAATGTGGTGTGCTTTTTTTCTCCTTTAAGCCCAGATAGCTGGATTATATCAATACCTTGCTGCGAATTCGCCATAGGGATAATCATTTTATTTCAAAAAGACAACACCACTTCCACGTAGCTCAGGTTTTGGCAATATTTTTAATTACAGTATGGAAAAGCAGTATTGTTTTCACCATCAGAATCACTGCATAAACTGCCATTGTTGACATTAGGTGTGGGAAGCGATTGTGTTTGTGAGCAAATGACAGACGTTGCTGCAAAATATAGCTTTTGCAACAAGATTTGCCAACACCTGCAGTGGCAGGTAGGACCTGTGGGAGTATGAAGTGTGGCAGGATGTGATGTGGCTGTGCGTAGTATGGTCGCTTTGCTTCGGCAGTGAAAGGTGTGGTTGTGAGGTGATTGAGATGTGGCAATGTTAGTTGTTTTAGTGTTCCTTGTACTAGCGTATCGGTTGGCATTATGAAGTATGAGCGAGGTGACACAGTGTGAGGTTTGGCAGTGTACGAGGTCGCTGGTGCGTGAGTAGTGTCTGATACATTCCCTCACTAGACCATTAAGATGTCGTCAGTAAATCTCTACATCGCAAATAAACCATACTGCATCGTCACTACAACAATATCGCGCACTACAGAACTCTAGAGCATCAGGCGCGTCTATTTCGTGGGCTTAAGAGGCTCTCCAGCGCCCATCCAGAGAAGTTTACTATACGTATCACGCGGTACAATTCTTTTCTTTGCTATTCGTATATTTTTATTAAACATAATATGTATATAGAGCAGATATTAATAACGTATCATGTGGAGAAACTGGTAAGGTCGGAGTAAGGAAGGCCCATAAGCTTGTGCGAGGTTTGATTTAGTTCAGGACACATGCAACTGAGAGAACATTACCCCTCCCTGTCTCTACTGCCACTACCCACATCACACCTTCACAAAACGTCACACCAGATGACGAACAGAACGTTATACTGTACCTATTAATACTTTGCTACTGCATCACCATCGGCACCAATGCATTGATTTAAACCAGCACATAATTACACTATCACTACATCGCATCACTAGATATTACAGTAAGGCTAATGGTAGTGAAACTAACACACCAGTATACCACATGACAGTATCATTTAATATTGCAATAAACACACACACACACACACACACACACACACACCAAATCAACCATTTGTCCTACTACGTGATGTATAATCATGTGAATAAATAAGGGTGAAAACGTACGAGTACGTTCGCCCACTTTCCTTAGTTCTTTCTTTTGAGGCAAATCGACAAGGAGACGGTAAGACACCGTGAAACTCAGGTTAGACTGAAAAGGCAGAGGAGAGCTCTGTGATGAAAGAACTGAGAACCGGTAAAGGACATTAAACGGGAGTCTCATTACAAAATAAAATACAAAAACTTAGGATTTTCTACTGTAGAAATAACAACAAAAAATCTTCCCAGTCAATATTCATGAAGGTGAAAAACATGTATAAGTGAAAACAAATTTTTCCTCCTTAATGTACCATCGGTGTAGGCTACCAGCACGCTAGGAAAGAATTCAGCAAGTGGCAGGCACCAGTTGCTCAAATAGCAGGTAACGTGAACATCCCCGTTAATACCATTACCCTTTCCTGAATGAGACAGCCCTGGGAGGTATTTAGTAAGGACGGTGGGTTTCAGTACTCAGGTGATGACACTGGAGGGGTGTGACGGTATTTGTCGCCCATGAGAGAATTGTTAGCCTCAGGGAATGGGTTATCTTCTATGCCCAGAACTATATACCAG
The DNA here is from genome assembly GCA_018397915.1 of Birgus latro. Classification (NCBI taxonomy): domain Eukaryota; kingdom Metazoa; phylum Arthropoda; class Malacostraca; order Decapoda; family Coenobitidae; genus Birgus; species Birgus latro. The sequence continues at coordinate 8,337 of JAGKTI010019209.1, read as the reverse complement.
TATGGGAATGTTGAAGCTGAGGCAGACAACTGTTCCTATTCAAAGTGGGTATATGAGGCTTAGCAGCACAGTTTCCTTTGTCATTTTTGTTTAATACGCCTTTAACATTCCCTCGTATTTTATTCATACCGTTGTAATGTCGTCATAAGCTGCATCTGTAACATACAGGAAGACATTAAGGTGTAATGTGCAAAACAAATCGGTAAGAAAGAGCTGTTGAGAAATTTCCAAAACCACTTATAATCCGATTCTTTGAAAGAGATAGTTGGGCAAGGCAGGTGAATTTTGTATATGGCTGAAGAGTAAACTACGTGTTCTGGAGCGATGGGTTGTTTCTGAGGAAGGACGGAAATACTCAAAGGATCTTTTATCCAAACACCGCTCCACAAGACGACGATCATTTTTTTTTAAATATAATATCATAATGGTTGGTCACTAATACCTGAAAGCTGAAGGATAATGTGTGCGTGTGCGTGTGTGTGTGTGTGTTGAAAGTAAGGCAGCTTGATGGTGAAAGACAGGGTGATATGGAGGTGATTCGTTTGTAGCCCCTGCTTCCGGGATTAAGACGTTTGGCATTGCATAAGCTATTTTCATCCTACAGTTGGACGATACGATTTCTAGGATTAAATCCTCGTGTGTGGTTTTCTTATACTTCGTTCTCCGCGATTTATCACGCGTATCTAACTTTATATAGCTGTTCGTTTATTTTTTCCCCATACATTTTTTTAGTGTAGGAAAAAGCAGGAAATTAAGATACAAAAGAATATTATCTCCTTCAAAACAATAACATCCATTTGATTACACACTATTATCTTCTACAGCTTTTTGCACCTTTTACAGATTTTTTTTTCTAATTACATAGTATCTTTTTACCTTTTGTGTGTGGTTTTGTTTAGCTGTTTGTAAATTTTTGTAATGTTGCTCTCCTCTCCTTATTTCCTGTTTAATTATTGGTTTCTGTTTTCCATGTTTTCTATATTGTTTTTCCCTGTTTCCTATTTTACTTTATCTTTTCCTTTTCTCCAGCGACAAGAGGCGGTATTCCTTGGTTCTACGGTTCGCTGGCTCTTCGTGACTCATAAATCGCTGTTTGCACGTGTATAATCGAGCTGCCCGCCTATATGTATGCAAGCTTCCTGAAATAATACATACATACTGTTTCTCCCGTATATTATATAAGTGTTTCCTTTCTACCTTTGTCCTCTTCACCTCTCCCCCATCTTTATTACTGTCTTTGTCCTCTTTCCTTCTTCGTTTTGCACTCTTTCTCCTATCTCTCCCTTCCCTTCCCAGATACGCCACTCCATCAAATATATTTCAGCCGCCTGTTCGATAAGTCCATCTTTCTGGTCGTCCCACACAATGCCCTCGTGGCTGCTTTCATCGAGTCCTTGAATAAATATTTCCATTCCGGCGATCAAAGAAGAGATCTGTGGTTTGACTCGGGGCCTTTGGAGCTTCTTGATGCTGCTCTGCAAAGGGTAAATAAAATTCCTCTGAAGTGTACGGTTTCAGAGGAAGATGTACCTCTCCGACCACAAAATATGCTGTTTCTAATAAAGTCCTACAGCCATCACTGGCAACAAATTGATTCTGAAAAAGCAATTCTTACCTAGATCGTTAATATGTACAGCGATGAGCACATGTTCAACAATCCTTTGTCGGCATTTCACACTGCCTTCAATATTTCCCATTCTTCTCTATATAACGAAACCTATCTTTCGTTCTCATACACTCTTGCTGTGTGCTTCCTGGTACTCTCACATAAAAATACCTCACGTAACACCTTCCAGGTCCACAGTGGGCAGAGAAGTGCCTGTCAATTTTTTTTTTTTTCATGGTTGTACAGTTGTGGATAATAACATCGTTTTACCTGCTAGTTGATCAAATATGAAACTTTCATAAATTAATGGTGAGTTTGGGTCCGAAGACCAATTCACGGGGTTTGCACAGATATTACTCATTGTTCCGCTTGCATGACAGTGAATGGAATCAAATTTTATGTCTGCAGAGATGTTATTTTGGAGAAGCTCTTACAGCTTCAACTTAGGTCAATTAGTTATCAAAAGAGACTACTTATCTTGGTATAAGTTGAATGTATGCACAATAGATTTGAAAAATATCGGACAGGAGGGCTACCTTGATATCCGAAAGGCTCATTAGTGCTCGTGATGTCCCGGAGAGATAGTATTTGATAACAGAAAACAGATGATTACAGTACCAACTAGGAACTATCACATGCATGCAATATAATGCATCCTCATGGAACCAGGTTTGCGTAACATCGTGGAATGTGATCATCAAGCATATTGCAACAGCCATCGCTTGAGGTGTCGGTCTCTCTCTCGCGATATGTGCACCGATGTTTTTTTAATCCAAGAATTTTCAGCGTGACAGAGAGAAAAACCCTGCCAAGTGTTCCTCTAGCTTTTCTCATGGTTTCAGTAACATCTGTCTATTAACCCATTTGTTGATAAGGCATACCAGACAAATGGACTTTCTATCTTTACCCAGTGGCGACCGCTGATCCTTCCACACGCTATAATCATGCCTGGCGAATAAGAGTGGAAGGCAGTGAGATATGTCAGAGGTAGGAGAGGGATGGACGAGGAAATAACAAATACTGGAGAGGGATTGAGGGGAAGTTAACAAATATTGGGGAGGGATGGAGGGAGAGAAGATGACAGATAAACGGGAGGGGAAAAGGGACAAAAGAGAGAAATGGAAGGGAGAGATGGATAGACGAGGGATAGAGAGCTGACACTGCAAGACAGAAATGGGATAAGACATGAGAGAGAGAGAGAGAGAGAGAGAGAGAGAGAGAGAGAGAGAGAGAGAGAGAGAGAAGAACGAAGATTCGGTAGGGATAAGGAGGGGTGGATGGAAAGGGGTTTTGGGAAGGAAGTAGTGAAGAAAATGGTAAGAAAGAAGGATGAGGGCAGGGAGGGGAAACAGAGGAGGAAAACGACTGAATAGGAACAGGAAATCAGGTGTACATCAAATAATGAAAAATAGAAGGGGGAGAAAGGAGGAAGGGGGAGAGATGACAGACGCGAGAAGGGGAGGAAGAATGTGCTGGAGGAGGAGGAGGAAGACGAGCACAGAAATGGAAGAGGGATTTTGAAGGGAGGGGAGTGGAGAATTTTTATATGAAGTGTTTCATAATGCAGGTAAACCCTGGAATTTTGGATATGAAGGGGAAAAGAACGTGATTATCTGCATACGCTCCCAACCTGTTAACCTTTCACAAGACATAGGCTATACCCATAATCATTCCCAGGAATACACGGATTATCTAACAGTATATTCGATGCGGATTGCTTTTATGGGATTTGAAGCCGATTAGAGTGACTTCCAGGAAAGGAAAAGAGCTTCTCGATGGCGATGATGATGATGATGGTATTAATTAATGGCTATCGAACAAGCACACACACACACACGATCATTTGTGCATTTATTCACGGCCATCATACCAAGTGATTTAAAGGCAGGCCCAAGTACCATTATCATGAATGCATACAAATGAATGCTTGCTATTTTGATCTGACCGATAGAGTGAATGCAATGGTTTCCCGCCCCTTCCTATCCTCATCAGAATGGCACAATTACATGAGCTGGCTATCATGACAGGGGCTCCTCCGTGTACACAGTGCCTGATACATACACCAACACGGACACGTACACACTTATATGTATGTAAATCGGGACAGGGGAGACCACGTCCTCAAATAACCCACCGCCCCCTCTATCGGCCCATGTACACATAGGCCAATATTTATTTTGCTCGTTAGGTGGTGATATCGGAACTGGTATTGGCGATGGTGATGGCGGCACTGTGATGGCAGGAGTGGTATTCAGAGGATAGGAGTATATCGATTGGCCTGATATTTATTGTTAGAGTGCACTTGTAAATCTATATTGATGCTCGTCCATATGAATGAAGTTACGTTTTGTTTATATATTGTTACACTCGCGTCTGCAAAGCTAGGACGAGTTTAATGGTGTGTGTGTGTGTGTGTGTGTGTGTGTGTGTGCGAGAACAAAAGAAGTCAAAAAGTTTTGTCCGATTTTAAGTAACCTAGTCCTGCCTCTAAGTACATAGATCGACTTAATTTGAGGCATTCAATTGCAGCATCGAAAGTGGAGTTTCTACCAGTATTTGTCTCCCATGTAGATTTGCGTTTTACTATTGATTTATTACTTAACACCTTGTTATGGGAAAATTCTTTCAATTTTAAAGAATGATACTGATGACTTGCGCCAAAATATATATCTTTAGTCCTAACTTTCGTCATAACTCATCAATATCCTTATTCAAAGGAATTTTACAACGCAGTAATAGATAATGAATTACTAGTAAAACTTAAATCCACATGGGAATCAAATCCTTGTAGAAATTGCACTCTCGATGCTATAGTCGATTTCCTCAAACTAAGTCGATCTACTACTGTATTACAAGACCCAAAAGTAAATCTAACTTCAAATTAACATTTAATGAAGAAAAAGCTGTAAAATCCTTAAGAACTGCACTGATCTCATAATTGAAGAAGTTAATTAAGGGATATACTGTATATATATAGATAGATAGATAGATATATTGTCAGTTAATCAGTTTATCAGCCTGCCTGTCTGTTTGTCTATCTGTCTATATCTATCTACCAAGCTATCTGTCTTACACCCTCAGAATTACACCCTACAGTCTGTCCCTGTAGCGATCCACATAACTCACCCACCCATCAACACAACAGATGACCACCGCGAACTCCAATTACAGCAGGCGATTGCGTGAGTAGTTGGATTGTTAGCGGCTCCTGGGAGTTGCTGATTGGAGGGTTGAACCAGCGGGAAGCAGTTAGTGTTGGTGCTGCTTGGGTGGGTCTTGTTTTAACACCTTTAGCATATTAATTTCTTATTATTTTTCTAATGTATCTCCATATGATTTTCTTCACTAATGGAGGAACTTCTTGTAGTGACAGAATTAATAAAGGCAATATCTAACCCTTCCAGTTGGAAAAGCCTCTCCAGAGTTGAGTAAACCTTGAAAATACATAGATTTATTATTCTATGTGTCCGAACCCGGGCATAGACTCAAAGTGTCCGTTCCCTGAGGCCCAGCAGTCCTCTTATGTACCATACACCTCTACATGTCAGCACTTCAGCGTTAACACCCACTGTCCATGGGCTGTCTCATAGGGCATTGGACTGAAAGGATTAATATCCCTAGAAACAAGGATGCCTGCTGGAAAATATTTTTTTGTGTGTTCTGTCTGGGCTTAACCAAGGTTATCGAGGACGCCGGCGGGGGGAGGGGGTGAGTTAAGGCAGACGAAGCGAGAATATCCTAACAATTATGGACAAACTTAAAGGTACATTTAAAGCTTCCCTACCATGTAGTATTATTTAATAAACAAAATGGCAGGCACTTTCACCCGTATGTCGCATTAGAGAGTTGTTTTCGGTGTTAAAGGTCCTGCGGCTGCATGCAAAAACCCCTTAGCACAGGGAAAGAGACTTCTCAATGCAAGGAAGGATGGAGACTCCCCAAATTTCTTCCATCCACTCCATACTCATGCTACCGAGATGGTTCCAGCACCACCCCCAGCACAGAGCATGTCCCCCAAAATAACAAAAATTCTCCACACATTCAATAGACTCTCCAGTAATATTAATCCTCTTCAGCATTATTCTCTCTGTATGCACACTGAAAATCGGCATTATTACGAACATAGCATTTTTTCCCCTTGCGAGGGGGATTATGAAAGCAGTGCCAGTGATCTTAAACTACCTACAGATGACCTATCCTAAACTTTTATAATGAAGAATATGAGAGTGAGTGTTCAAATATCAATGAACCGTCCACGCAGTGTCCTTGCATTCTCATGTATCACCACCATCCGTTAGCAAAGCCTTAATCGACATTTTTCTCGTCTATTCCACTATCCACCCACAACCGATGACAGTTTCAAGGATAATATTTTTGGAGACACTGCATGCAGACTACTGAGCACGGTATATGTCAGATCTTAAACTGCAAGAGGTGCTGGAGAGGGACGCCTTCACTTGGTGGTGCCGACATAACCAGGAGGCACCACTGCTCGCTTATACAACCGTCAGTTAACTCTCTCCTCTCCTCCAAACGAGGATGATGGGCTGCAGGAAGAGGTCAGCTTCAGCCTACACTACACCAGGGTCACGTCCATATGAGCCCGGGTTTCAAACTGCTACTACTACCACTACCACTACTACTACTACTACTACTATTACCACTACTACTACTTCTATTGCACCATCATCATCATCGCCCTAATCCCGTTACTCCTCCCTCAACAGCTCCCTTGGCACTGTACCTATAATCTTTTTCTAACAGAAAACACAAGAAAAGGAAAGTGATAGGTACCGTCTGCCTTTCTGTGTATCCTTCAGTGTTCAGTACTTTAGCATTTAACCTTCAATGACTGGAGACAATCATACATAGTAGTTTTGCCATATATTTTGAACCCCGAAAATTATGCATATATATACAGTATATATATATGGGGGGAAACAAAAATTTCCGGAAATAGAGACGTAGTGAGGGGGAAAATTATAAAAATGCAGTTCTCAGCTACGCCGGTAAGCACCACTTGCGTGCGGTGTAGTGCACTTTTCAGCAACGTGGCATCTTTCTGAGAGGGTCCAGTCCGTATTTCGGGCGTTTTTTCTTTATTCCTGCACATGACTTCTGCGATATTCGTCCTCAACCCACTATGGCAGATTTGAATGAGCAAAGAGTGCGCAGTTAATTTCGTTATTTGTTCTGGATAACCGAGGCCGAGACTGTGACAATGCTTGTGCTAGCTTTCAAAGAACAGACTACGGAGAAAAAAAAATAATGCCTATGAATGGTATGCACGTTTAAAGAAATATGACTGGAAAGCACGTTTAAAGAAAGACAGCATGTTAGTCCTTTGACCTCTTGAGCAGATGAAAACATTGACAAAATTCGACAGGCAATCTTGGAATATTGTCTCTCACTATTGAAGAACTAGTGAAAGCCATATTTGTTTTTTTGGAGTTCAGTTCGCCTAATTTTGACACAAGATCTTAACAAATGCCAAGTCTGCAAAATTCGTCCCCCGTCTTCTAACAAAAGAAGAAAAAAAAGCAAATCGTTGGAACATGTCAGGGCTTAGCAGTTGAGAAATGACCCAGAATTTCTTACAAATGACAGTATGGGTGACGAGACCTGGTTTACGGGTATGACCCTGAAATTAAGCAGCAGTACAGTCAGTGGAAGACACCAACATCTCCAAGACAGAAAAACAAAAAGTCAGGTCAAATCCAACATATATATAGTATTGATCTTGCTTTTTGACAATGAGGAGATGTCCATAAAAAAATTGTTCCTCGTGGACAGTCTCCAAATCAGCAATTTCATGTTACATTGCTCAGGCGATTAGGGGAAAGCATCAGGCGCAAGTGTTCAGAAGCGGCGCACCCGGAAATGGTTCATGGATGGTGTAAACGCCCCATCACACAGTTTGGCCAAAAACAACGTCGTTTTTGTTCTGCATCCCGCTACACGCCAAAAAAAAATCTTCCTCCCTGTGATGTTCCCCAGGATTAAGTTAGAACTGGAAGGCAGAAGATTTGACAGCTTAGAAGCAACCCCGAAAAACACTTAGGAGTCTCAGGATGCGGTGACAAAGACGACTACAGGAAGTGTTTCCAGGATTGGGAAAAGTACTGAGACAAGTGTATAGCGTCTCAAGGGGAGTACTTTGAAGGGAACTAAAATGGAGTTGCTGTAAGTTTTGTATTTTTTTTTTTTACAGTTTCGAGAAATGGGTGGTCTCCCTCATGTATAAATATCTATCTATCTGCCAGTCTGTCTGTCTGTCTGTCTGTCTCTATCTATCTATCTATCTATCTTTCTGTTAATTATATTATTACATCGTGCGGTCAGAGTTTGGCGAGGTATTGTCTTTGGTCGAGTTTCTTTGTTTCTTTCTTTCTTAGCAATATTACGGAAAAACGGTTGAATGAATCACATGAAACTTTAAGAATATGTGGGCACTCGTCCCAAAAGAAAGTGATTAAATTTTGGAAGTAATTGGCTGACCCTGAAAGGTTTAAATGAAGGTTACGGATTTTCAGAGGGCTATAACTTGGAACCGGTTGAAGAGAGATATATTTACTATTATGAACATACAGGAGCTAGTAATATGGGCTTTCATTTGGCACCAAAACCTTTGACCTTCAGTGACCTTGAAAGATCAAACTCAAGGTCATCGATAATCACGGGGCTCTAATTCGAATCTGGTTGATGATAGATATTTACTATTATCAACATAT
>JAGKTI010019208.1:0-17154 GCA_018397915.1 Birgus latro | reverse complement strand
TCATCCATATAATTAAAAGCCACTCTCATGTTGGTCAGTAATCCATAAGTTCCCCCAATAATTTTATTTATATGCTTTTCTGGTGACAAGTCATCCCGAATAATCACTCCCAAATCTTTCTCATCCTTTCTTTTACTAATCATCTCATTGCCCATTTTATATGTCCAGTGTGGTCTTCTTTCACTTATACCCATTTCTAATACATGACACTTCTTGGCATTAAAGTCCATTTTCCAAGTCTGGCTCCAGCTGTGTATTTTGTCCAAGTCCTCTTGCAGTTCTTTACAACTATCAATACATTTAATATGTTTCATAATTTTAGCATCATCTGCAAACATACTCATGTAACTATTCAAACCCTCTGGCAAATCATTTACATATATCAGAAACATTACTGGGGCCAAGACAGAGCCCTGGGGTACTCCACTAGTCACATTTCTCCATTGTGATACCTTGTCTCTTATTACTGTTCTCATCTGCCTTCCTATCAAATAATCTCCCATCCACTTTAATAGTTTCCCATGCACCCCTCCAAATGTCCTCAACTTCCACAGTAGTCTCTTATAGGGTACCCTGTCAAATGCTTTCTTAAGATCCAGATAGACACAGTCTGCCCATCCCTCTCTCTCCTGTATGACATCTGTTACCCTACTGTAGAAACTTAGTAGGTTAGTAATACATGATCTTCCTTCCCTAAAACCAAACTGTCTTGGTGTTATCACTTCATTTTCTTCTAAATACTTTATCCATCTTTTTCTAATAACTTTCTCACAGATTTTACAAACAATACTAGTAAGTGACACAGGTCTATAATTAAGTGGATCCTCCCTATCTCCTCCCTTAAAGATTGGCACAATACTTGCTCTTTTCCAATCTTTAGGTAACTGTCCCTTTTCAAGCGAGGTTTTGATAATGACATAAACTGGCCACACTAACTGGTCGGCACATTCCTTCAGGATCCATCCAGCCACACCATCTGGTCCCATTGCTTTTCTCACATCCAAATCCTTCATCAGCTGTAGCACCTCATCCATGTCAACTGTAATTTCGGTCATTCTCGTCAGCCTGGGTTCCATTTCAGGCTCCCTAAATTCGTCTTCCAATACATAAACTGACTGTAGCTTGTTGTTCATTATTTCACACAAGTCTTCCTCTCTTTCGTATGTTTCATCTCCATCCCTCAGTCGTATTATACTGTCCTTAACTTTCATTTTGCCATTTACAAACCTATAAAATAGTTTCGGCTCTTTTTTACAGTTAGATACAATATCTTTTTCGTATTTCCTTTCCTCTTCTCTCCGTATCCTTACATATTCATTTCTAACCTGCTTGTACTCCTCCCAGGCCCTTTCACTATACCTTCTTCTCACTTTCTTCCATGCTTTTTTTCTTGCCTCTTGTGCCATCCTACATCTGTTGTTAAACCATTCTTTCTTCCTTTCCATAACTGCAGAAAATTTTGGGACATACTTAGTAACTCCTGTTTTATATACTTCTATCAAAAACTCATATTTCTCATCAACATTTGTGATCATATTCATTTTACTCCATTCTACATTTTGGAAAAAGTTTCTCAGGGAAGCAAAGTCTGCCTTCCCATAATTGTATCTATTTTCTCTGTGTTTTTCATCTCTTTCTCCTTCCCTCACTTCTACCACATCCATCTCAATTACCAGATGATCACTTTTACCAAAGGGGCAATGGTAGGTTATGTTCCTCACATCATTTCGGTCCTTTGTGAATAATAGGTCAAGCCTGGATGGTTCATCAACACCCCTAATCCTTGTGTTTTCTTTGATCAACTGGGTTAACATGTTTTCCATCATCAATTCCATTAATTTATTTCCCCATGATTCTTCATTGTTCCCAGCATCCATACTTTCCCAATCAACTTCTCTACAGTTAAAATCTCCCATTAATATTATTCTATTTCTTCGTTCAATTAACATTTCTAGCCTAATAATGGATTCACTTATTAACTGTTCGTAATCTTCCTTTGTCCATGCCCTAGTTTTGGGGGGCATATAAAAAACTATTACATCCATTTTTTCTCCATAATTGTCCTCTATTTCAACTCCCAAAAGTTCAGCCTTAGTATTTTCAATTTCTATATTCTTTACTCTTAGGTCATTATGGGTTAATATCACTATTCCTCCCCCAAATTTGCCTTCTCTGTCCTTCCTCCAAATCTTATAATTATTCCAGCCAAATAATTTTATATCGACATCTCGGGGCAATTTAGTCTCTACTAGGCAAACAATTTCAGGTTTATTTTCATTTAAGTAGTCTCCAATTTCCCCTTTCTTAGATATTAATCCATCTACGTTACTATACATGATGCTCAGATTTGCTGCACTGTTTTTATCTTTACTCGTTCTTCTCTTTTTCATATTCATATCCATCCCCTTTGTTTCCTTCACATCTAGTTCTTCACATACCACTTCCTTGCCTTCATATCCATCACTCTCCAAAAAAAAGTTTTACGTTCTTCCTCTGTCCTCCTGTCATTTTTTTCCTTTACTTGGTCCTTCAAAGATTTTAAGACTTCTCTTTCTTCTTCATTCAAGTCTTTTCTTACTATAATATTTTCCATTCCTGCCTCTTTACTTAGTTTCCAGGTCACCTTAAGTATGTCATTTACAACACTTTCTGAAGACATCTTAACTCTCATTGGTCTTGCTTCCCCTTTCTTATATGGCCCTATCCTCCTTACTTCCTCAATTTCTTTTTCCCACTTGTTTCCTTCGGGATCGATCTTGTCCAATATTTGCCTCACCTGATTTGAGTCTCTCTCGAGTCTCACAGACCTAACTTTTTCTTCTTCTTCCCTGTTTCCAAATATTATCACACATCTGTTCCTTTCTACTGTTTCTCTCACTATTTTCTCTTTTTTCTTCAATATTTTCACTACATTTTCTTCCATTTTTTTCTTGTTCATTTCCCTTTCTTCCTGAATAATTTCCCTTAAACTGACTACTTCTTTCTGTTCTTCTTCCACATGTGCCCATTTTGCCTTTTGCTCTTCTAACACACTACTTACCTTCTCTGTTTGGTTACTGCTTTCTTCTAGTTTTCTCCGTAATTCAATATTTTCTCGTTTTAAATTCTGGATCTCCTGGTTCGCTGTCTCATTGGCCTGTATCAAACTCTGTATAGTATTTTCGGTCTTTTCAGGCATGTCTCTTGATACTAGATCCTCCACTTTCTTTTCTAGACCACTAATTCTCATAATCAATGTTTTAACCAGGTCCATTACATTTGTTTCACTGTCAAATCCTGGGAATTCCGGTTCTCGAGTGTTTACCTGGTCGGCCATCTTTAAGGTCGGTTACAGTACTAAACTGAACAGCTGTTCCCAAAATTCCTATAAAAACATTCATGTATACTTAATGACAACTGTTCTTTACATTTTTGATAGACTATAATAACTTGCAATACTTAAAATTATTAACAAGACTGGAGACAGGACAATTCCTGAAAACTACTTAGGGTTTGTTGAGGCGGTTTGAAACACGTCTTCTCGCTGAGGCTGCCACTCCGTGTGTGTGTGTGTGTGTGTGTGTGTGCGCCAATGCAAGATCGTGTAAGTAGAGTGAGAGAGGAGTTCTGGACAAGTGTGGAAGTGTGCTTGGAAGTTGAAAGGAATGACAGAATGTTTCTGATTGGAGATATGAATGGAAAAGTAAGAAATGTGAAGGTGGATGGTGTGGTTGGTGAGGGAGGTCTGCCTGCAGAGATGGATGAGAATGGAAGTGCTTTAGTAGATATTTGTGCTGGGAGGGGGTTGGTGATAGCAAATACCCTCTTCAGGCACAAAATGATGCATAGGTATACATGGCGAGTGCTGAGAAGGGTGGATGATGAATTGAATGAACAGAAGGCAATGACTGACTATGTGTGTGTGGATGAAAGGATGAAAAGATGTGTAATTGATGCAAGAGTATACAGAGGTTGGAGGAGTAGAATTTCTTAGAATCAGGGTCCAAACAAAATGGAAGAAGAGAAAAAGGGAAGGACAGGAGGAAGTAGTTCTTACAATGAGGGTACAAGAGGATGGAATAAAGGCTGAATATAAAAGGGAAGTCGAGGAGCGACTGAGTAAATACAGATTGGAACAGATGGGGGATGTGGAAGGTGTGTGCAAGATATTCACAGAAGAAATCTGTGCAGCATAAGAGGTGGTGTGTGGAGTGAAGAGAAGACGAAAGGGGGTTCAGGGAACAGCATGGTGGACTGAAGAGGTGAGAGAGGCTGTGGCACAAAAGAGGAAAGAATAGTGGATGAGAAACAGGGGTGCCAAAGTTATATGTAGAGAGGAGGAGAGAGGTGAAAAGATTTGTAAGAGAGAGTAAGAAGAGAGTGGATGAGGAATTTGAAAGGAATTTGACTGTAAAGTGGAGGGAATGTAAAAAAATGTTCTGGAAAGAGGTAAAGAGAGTTAGACACGGTGCCAGTGAAGCTAGTTGGGGTGTGAAAAATAAAAATGGTAGAGGGTGTAAAAGATAAAAATGGTATGTAGGAACTAGGCAACCACACTCACCGGCCTTATGACGTGAACTGCCAAGGCTCCCGGTTGCATACCACAGGAACCCTCCGATGACGTCATCACTTGTGACTTAGCAGGTGTGTGCGTGCGCACACACACTAACACTCTCGTCCTCTCTTCTTAATTTGACAGAAGATTCCAAGGACGAAGCTGGATGTCTATTTGCGTCTGATACACACTATGTATCCAATACATAGACTTTTGTGTGAGTACCATCAACACCCGATACGCACTATATATCCAATACATACACTTTTGTTTAATTACTATCAAGACCCAGTCTGTGGCCACATACAGATATGTGATGTCTCTTGAAGTATTATCAACTTTCTAGTCTCGGCTGACTGCTTCACGCAGCCGCTCAGTCGAGGCACCTTTCTTGGTGAGACAATCAGCCAGTTGTTGTGATGTATCCACCCAGGATACCTCATCAATCTCCCCCCGCTCCAACATGTCCCGCAACACAGCAATATCAATGCGCAATCTCCTGTCTTCTACGCTCCTACAGGAGTAAAGGGCGTCCACCAGACTTGTTGTCGACGAAACACTTTATTTTGATCTTTCCACATCCAGAAACCTCACGCAATATATTGGAGAGATATACAGCAGTTTCAGCACATTCAAGCAGCGCCAACGCCTCAGCAGATAAGGTAGATTAGACGACCCTCCTGATCTTCCTTGTCTGTCAAAATATAGGACATCTTGCCTCACTAGCATCTCGTAGGAGAATCACAAAACTTCCCTGAGATCCATTGCCTATAAGGTTGGCAAATGAGGCATCCGAAAAGCACTCTATATGACAGTCCTCGATCGGCCCCATTCTTGGAATGTATAGCTTCAAGTTGTCAGTCTTCACCCTTGAGATCACCTTATTGAGTCTAAGCAAATCCACTACGGTAGCTCGGTTGCTATTCACACTCAACTCACACACATCAAAGGCAATATCTGGCCAAGTGTATGTGGCAATCCAACTGAGTTGCCCAATTAATGCTCGGTACTCCATTTTCTCAGACTCGGACAGCTCCCCTGATTTTACTGCTGCACGATGTTTACTCAGCGTGACTGGTTTCAAAGATGAAGCATACTGGAATTGGTCGAGCATTATGCTGCCATCGATGTTGGAGATGACATCGAGACCAACATACTTGAAGGCATTTGATTCTGAACTGCCGATGAGGAATATTTGACTCAAATGATTTATCACTTGCTGTTCGAACTCATGTGTACCAGCCCAAAGAAAGTCGTCGACGTAGATGCATACAATGCCTTCGACTTTGCCACCATTGCTCCAAGAGAACAGCGCTGAATCCAGTGATGACACTTTAGCTCTGGGACTCAACAACTGATCTTTTACGCGCAGATACCAATGCCTAGCAGCATCACAAAGGCCGTAAACAGTTTTCGTTAGTCTCCATAACTTACCATTTGCATATTCGGGCGGAGGACGTAAATGAACAACTCTCTCAATGTCGTTACCTTGCAAGTAGGCAGCTTTCACGTCCATAGTGTGGCAATCCCACTGGTTGGTGGAGGCCAAAGAAAGTGCCAAACGCACTGCTTCCTTTGAACAAATAGGCGAGTCTTTTCGGAGATCCAATGTGTCTTCCTCAAATCCTCTGGCGACTAAGCGGGCCTTAACAATTGGCTTTCCATTTTTCAGTTTTTCTGTCACAACCCATCGAACCATTATGGCACCTTGCCCAACATCATCTACTTCCTCATACACATCATTATTCTGCCACTTTGTAATTTCATTTTCCTTAGCGCATAATACGGCCTCAGAGTTGAAAAGAACAAGCATTTCTGCGTCATCATCAACCACTTCCCATTCGCTAAGATCCTTCTCCAAATCTATCCAATCAATGCTGCCATCAGAGTCCCTCTTCAAATTATAGCAGTGTTTGTACTTTCCAGTGGCTTTACCTGCCCGACTTATAATCCTTCCAGACACCAACTCTCCACTTTCTGAATGTATCCCCTTTATACGTTGACCAACAGAAACTTTGGGAAGCTGATTAATCGGAACAGAAACTGTGGGAGGCTCATCAATTGGGACCACACCATCTTCCGACTCGTCATCTGGTGGACAGTCATTCAACACTTGCGTAGGATCGTCATTAGGCTTCTCCTGGACAACATTGTTCTTCTCATCACTGCTGACACCACTTTCAACTGTAGTATCTTGCTCTGGCGCTTGCGCTAGACGACATACGTGCACTTGCACGTATACACCGCCGTGTCTCACCAGAATTTGTTTGCCATCCCTGCCTATTACAATTCCGGGACCGTGCCACTCATGACTGTCATTTCTTTTGTACAAGACTTCATCTCCATTCCGGATGTCGTTTAGGTCACTCGAACGTACGTTATGCCGCAGAGCCCTAGCCAAGCGTTCATCTGATTCGGTCTTTATAAACTCTTGTCTAGCTAAATGAAGAGCGTTCAAGTTGTCTCTCACAATTTTCGATGGTGATGAAGGTTCCAAGGCTGGAGGATCATTTGCGTACACATTAGGCAGACCAGGGTTTTGACCAAAAACAAGTTGGTTAGGAGAAAAGCCTGAGTAGTTGGTGAGAGCATTTCTTGCCGATACTACCCATGCCAAGGCCACATCCAATTCACACTGGCTATCAGCCATTATCTTCCTAACAATGTCACCAATGACTGCATTTTGACGCTCACAGACTCCGTTGCTCCAAGGACTCTCTGCAGACGTTGTCATGATCTTGATATTGAAGGCCTCTCCCAATGCTCACATTTCCGCATTATTGAATTCACAGCCATTGTCTGTAAGAATTTTTCTAGGTGTGCCAAACACAACAATCCAGCTCCGAAATATTCCTTTGATAATGGTGGGCGCACACTTATCTGCGATTACTATCGCATTACAATACCTGGTCGCCAAATCAACAAGGACTAAGAAATAATGCCTTCCCCACGCTTTTAAATCCATGGCTATGGCTTCGTTAAACTTAGATGCCATGGGCAAACTGACTACGAGTCGGGATTGGCTTTCTTAAATCTGCAACAGACTGTACAAGCATCAGATACAGCCTTGATAGCCCGTTCCAGTTTTGAACTTTTAATTCCCGCATCTGTGATCAGTTTAATTAGTTTTGCCGATGTCGGGTGTCCAAATTGCCTGTGAAGCTTCAAAGCGGTTTTTTCTACATCACCCCCACGAGATGCCAACATGATTGTTTCACAAAATTCACGATCTAGTCATAAGGAAATTGGAAGTAAGTAATGGCCTGAAGATGAGGACTTTAAATCAATGATAGTTCCACAAATCTTGACCTGGTCAGTTCCAAGGTTAATCAACATTTTTGCTTTTTTCATGGAACGTCTACTCAATAGCAAGGGAATATTGCAGTCCACAACATCAGTCATGATGGTAGCACGCATGTTTCCAATGTAGCAGGGTAGAGTAACACGTTTGAGGGAAGAAACTGTGACACCATCAGCAAAAGTAAACGTTGAGGATGACGCTTCTTCTCTTACAGCATCACGTTCGTAATCAGTGAGCTCACTTAGATAGCAATTGATCCATTCAACTCCACATACAGTTGTAGAACACCCTGTGTCTAGAAGAGCACATCCCTTAGATTCTTCTTCTAGAGTCTGTGACTTACCTCTACTAGCGGCATCATCCGCATAGCCCATAAATAACGACAGATGCACTGTTTCAGAATTTTCTTCTCGACTGCCGTCATTTTCGTATGCATCCGGACAGTCACATGCCCAATGAAATCTAGAATCACATACGAAACACCTCAATACCTTTCCGTCAGGCCCAAGTGGGTTCTGCCTCCTGCCAGTGGATGAGCGTTGGGGAATTCTAGCAGATACAGTTGAACATCGGCCACTACCCCGACGTCGATCACGTATTGCACCACCCCGCAACATTCTCCGTCCTCGTCGAGTACCTCTAGCATAAAGCGTTTCCTCACCCTCAACTTCATCACTCCAAAATACTGGTTCGTCTTTCACCTTCCGGGCGGACACCGATGCCTCATTCTGCCTGCCAATTTCACCAGCAAAAATACGATTCAGGGCAGATTTCATATTTTCGTATGTCACCTCAGTTATCGCGGACATCACTAGTTGTCGCTCACTGTCTGAAAGTTTGCATGCAGCTAAGAGCATAAAAGCCATCACAGAATTTGGCAGTTCCATGTCCTGCTTTGTAAATTTGAAATAAACATGCTCAAATTCTGTCACGAACTCTCGAATGTTCATATCACTGGCTCTTCTGAAGTTGTACAGCTCATAAAAAGATGCAAACTGTCGACGTCCTTTGTCCACAAGAAATAAACCGTCTAATTTTTTCAGCAGGGTCTGAACACCATCTTTCTGCTTCAGAACATCTGTGTCAATCTGGGAAGACGCCACCCTCGCTCTTCCAGACAATGACAGGTGAATTGCTAAGGCTTGCTTTTCCTTTGCCAGGTCCGTCAGTTCGCACCAAATGCCAATGTCTTTTTTCCAGCTCTCATATGCAGAATCATTTTCAAGTTTTGAAGGCCACTTGGTCGAACACAACGCCATTCTTTCAACTACACTCTGCTACCATTGTAGGAACTAGGCAACCACACTCACCGGCATTACAACGTGAACTACCAAGGCTCCCGGTTGCGTACCACAGGAACCCTCCGATGATGTCATCACTCGTGACTTAGCAGATGTGTGCGTGCGCACACACACTAACATGGTAGATTACTAGTTGAGAAGGGAGAAAAAGTGAACAGATGAAGAGAACACTTTAATGAATTGCTGAATGTACAGAATAAAAGAAATGCAAGTATAAGTGGCTGGGGAATGGCTGGATGAAGGAGGGTTGTGAGAAGAGCGGAAGAAATCAACAGGATGGAAGTTGTGGAAGCAATGATGAAAGCTAAAATGGGGAAAGCCCCAGGAACTGATGGAGTGTGTGGTGAAATGCTGAAGCATGGGGGTGAGATAGTAATAGAATGAATGTGGAAGGTGTGCAGATTGGCCAGGGAGGAAGGTAGAGTCCCAGAGGATTGGAAGTCAGGTATAATTATTCCCCTGTACAAAGGAAAAGGGGAAAAAGAAGTGTGTGGTAATCATAGAAGCATTTACCTTCTTAGTGTAATAGGAAAAGTATATGGTAGGATACTTATTGAAAGAGTTAGGGAAATAACAGAGGAATTAGTTGGAGAAGAACAGGGAGGTTTTAGGAAGGAAAGGGGTTGTGTAGACAGATATTCATTCTTAGATCTTTAGTGGAAAAGTTTCTAGAGAAGGGAAAGAAGTTGAATGCAGCCTTCATGGATTTGGAGAAAACATATGACAGGGTGGATAGACCATGATTGTGGAAAGTATTAAGAATATATGGAGTAGATGGGAAGTTGTTGAAGGCAGTGAAGAGTATGTATGAGGGTGCTAAGGCCACAGTGCATGTGGATGGCAAACTGAGCGAATTTTTCCATTTGAAGGTTGGATTGAAACAAGGATGTGTCATGTCTACATGGTTGTTCGGTCTGTATATGGATGGAGTTATAAAAAAGATACAAGGTTGGGCAGTGGATGTTGGAGCAGCCCTAGTGAAAGAGGGCAGTGTTTGGAAGCTCCCTGTACTGTTGTTTGCAGATGATACTGTGTTGTTGAGTGAAGATGAAGGGGAGCTGCAAGGCTTGATAGATGAGTTTGGGAGAGTGTGTATGAAGCAGAATCTAAGGTGAATGTGGGGAAGAGTAAAGTGATGGTCTTTGAGAGAAGTGAAATCAGTGAATGTACATTGAGACTGGATGGGGAGGACATGGAGAATGTCAGTGCATTTAAGTACTTGGGTAGTGTGATAAGCAAGGATGGAAGTCTGGAGGGTGAAGTGCTTGAAAGGGTGCAGCAGGGAAGGAAGGTTGCTGGTTCCTTGAAAGCAGTGATAAGAAACAGGGAAGTGAGCATGGAAGTGAAAAAGATGCTACATGACAGTATTGTGATACCAACTCTAACATATGAAAGTGAAGCTTGGACCCAGTTGGAGGGACAGAAATCAAGAGTGAGAGCAGTGGAAAAGAGTTATTTGAGAGGAGCATATGGAGTCACATTGGGAGACAGACTGACAAATGAGAAAGTGAAGGAGTGTTGTGGTGTGGATGTGATACGAAGCGTTAAGAGAAACACGTTAAGGTGGTTTGAGCATGTGGACAGGATGGAGAGTGAGACTGATGAGAAGAGTGTATCTGAGTGAGGTGGAGGGGGCAAGAGGGAGGGGGAGACCAAGGATGAGATGAAGGGATGGAGTGAAGAGGTATATGAGAGAGGGAGGTGTGAGCTGGGAGCAGGGCAGTGAAATGGCGGTGGACAGAGCGACATGGAGGCAATTTGTTTGTGGCCACTCTGTGCGGGATTGAGGCGTCTGGCGATAGATAGAAAATACAGTAAGACCTCACTATAATGGACTAATTGGAGCCCAAACCATTCCGAAAAATGCGAAATTCCGATAAAAGCGACATCCGGACCTACCCTTGTTAATCCAGACGTTTTCCGATATATCAGACATTAATCTGGATCAAATAAGTGGTTTTTAAACTGTTCTGACTACCATTGTCATACTGTACTGTGTTATAACTTCACTACATTAATCAAATGGTATAATACAGTATATATAATAATACTGTACTGTACACTGATAAACACGTCTATTATTCATCTTATTGTGGTGAACACATCTGAAGTGGTCCGGACTGCTTCTGGCTTTATCGGACTTTTTCCGATATCCCTCCACTATCCGTTGTAATAGAGCCAAAGGCATGATCGGAAAGTGGTCTTGTCCGGAAAGTGGTCCTGAAGCTCCTGCACCGGTCATTCATGACCCTAACCTAACCTAAATCAGAAAACCACCAACCTACCTCCCTACCAGACATGCATAGCACTTATTTAAGTCCTCTTTCACATAAATAATGGACACAAAGCATGAATTAATTGAATTTTAACCAAAAAATGATAATTTTGAGGCTAGTAAGGCATAGGTGTTCACAACTTGCCAGCACAGTGTAAGTAAGTATTGGACATGGAAATCACTATGATAATCACTCTTTCTCACGTCTTATGCACTAAAATATGGGATACAAAGCATGAATTCATTGAATTTTAACCCCAAAATTATGATTTTGAGGTAAGTAAGGCATAAGTGTTCAAGAGTTGGCAGCTTAGTGTGAGTCTGTATTGGACGTGGCAATAACTATGAAAATTGTCATTTCTCACATCTTATGCACTAAAATATGGGATACAAAGCATCAAATAAATAAACTGTTACCAGAAAAATGATGATAAAGTTATGTATGGCAAAGGTGTTCACCAGAATACAACATGCTAAAAGTAAGTATCGGACATGGAAATCACTATGAAAATCACCCTATCTCACATTGTATGCACTAAAATAATGAACACAAAGCATGAATTCATTGAATTTTAACCCAAAAATCATGATTTTGAGATAAGTAAGGCATAGGTGTTCACAAGTTGGCAGCTTAGTATAAGTAAGTATCAGACGTGGCAATCACCATGAAAATCATCATTTCTCACATCTTATGCACTAAAATATGGGATACAAAGCATCAAATAAATAAACTGTTACCAGAAAAATGATGATTAAGAGTTAGGTATGGCAAAAGTGTTCACCATTCTACAGCATGCTGAAAGTAAGTATCAGACATGGAAATCACTGAAAATCACCTTTTTCACAGCTTTGCACTTTAATACTATAGGTAACAATGCATGAAAAAATAAAGTGATAACAGGAAATTATGATTTACATTTATGGGAATTTTACCACTTTACAGCATGCTGAAAAAAGGTTAGACATGAAAATCATTATGGAAATCACGTTTCATACAGTCTATGCATGAAATTAATGAAATGGGAAGGACAAAACTAGAATTTTTGAAGAAGTTAGGGTACTTATGAGAAGGCTGCTGCCGTCTTGAGGTATAACCCGCTCCGTCCTCCCAGACTCTGACAGTATAAAGGTGCACCCAAGGCACCTGCAGGAATTCACCGATGCAATTCACTAAATCCTTGGCACTTGCGCTGCACTTCACACTCACCAGCACTTCACACAATGTTTCCCTTCCCATAACAGTAACTGCACTTTGCATCATATCACTTCATTGCACTGCACATCACTTCACATCACTGTAAATTCCCATGTGGTCTAGTGGTGAGTCCTTGATGCTTAATCACTATCAGAGTCTGAGAGGAGCTGCTGGAGGCGGCCTAGGGGCTCATCAGAGGGACGTGGTGATGGGCTACCCATAGCAGAGGACCCTGAGGATAGGGGCAAACTCACGATCAGTGGTGACTCCGCCATGGCTGATGTGCTGGGCTGTGGCTCGGAGGTTGAAAGCCTGTCTTGGTGAGGCATTGGTGTGGAGCGAGGGCTGAGCAAGGCGGGGGTGACAGGCCTGAAAAAACTGTCGTGACTGATTGACACAAGCAACAACGATTCTGACAATTAATGATGCGCTGCCTGAAAGCTCGCACTTTCTCCACAAGTCCCAAAGGCCCCATCTCCCTGTCGCAGTCCAGGTGTTCTAGGTAGTCCAGGACAAACTCCACATGTTCCCAGAGTGCGCTCAACTTGGGGACCGCTGGAGTAGTGACGTGTTAAGAGGATTCTGCATCATTGTTGCTGTCCTCGTCAGAATCTTCTTGCTGGGTACTCGTACCGGCAACAGATGTGATCTCGACATCAGACATGATCTGATACCCAGGATCGCCCTCGTCATCATCCAACCATTCACACACTTCATCCACATCCACATTGTCTCCACCCGCAAGAAGCCTTCCATGGAAATCATCCACCTTGAAACCTAGGAAGTTGTGCATCACGTCACTTCCATGAAGCAGACGAAACCAACCACTTTCTAGAGTCTTGATGGAGACTTCCTTCCATGCACTGGCCCAGTTATAGATGGCAGACTTGAGGTTGTAGCGGCGAAAGTTTTCCACAGTCCGCTGTCCTCGCGTGTCTCGTCCTTCCCTGCGCTCGTCCTCGTCTTCGAGGGCAACCATCACCTCGTCCAAAAACCTCCGTCGGTTCAGCCTCGTCTTTGGCACAATCACTCCCTGGTCCATTGGTTGGATGGGAGCAGTCGCATTAGGTGGCAAAAACAGGCACCTAATGCGGCCATTCTCAGCCACCAACTCCTTCTCAGATGGATGCACAGCTGCATTGTCTAGAATTAGGAGGCCCTTTACCTGGTCGCGTAGGATTTTCAGTGTGTCTGATAATGAATGACCTCCTTGACAAAGTGTTGGTGAAACCAATCTCTGAAGATCTTGGCTGTGAACCAAACCTTCGGAGAATGATATCACACGACAGGAAGGACATCCATTAACCCACGAAGGCATCGAGGCTGCTTTGCACGTCCAACAATAACGGGCTTGAGGTGGTGCATGGCGTTAGCATTGGCCCAGCACAAAGCAGACACCCGTTGCTTGGAGAGCTTGTGGCTAGGTATACGGTTCTCCATCTCCTCAGCGAGAGTGTTTGTGGGCACTGAGCTACAGAGTAGTCCAGTTTCGTCAGCGATGTAGAGCTGACCGAGAGTGAGGCCATCCCTGTCGATCAAACCCTTCACCTTCTGCCAAAACTCTTCTATTCCCTCGTCATTGGCATCCAGAGCTTCGCCATGGGCCTTACGATTGATAAGTCCATGCCGTAACTTGAACGCGAAGAGCCAACCTTCAGATGCCTTGAAGTCTGGGGTGTCGTGTAACCTTACGAACTTCTTGGCAGCAGCTTTCAGCTCCGTTCCACATACCAACACACCAGCAGCACGCTGCTGTCAATACCAGATGAGCGTTGAATGGTCGATGTCTGCATACTTAGGAATAAACATCATCTTCCTCTCCACGTTCCGTCTGGTTTTCGAAGCGAAGTCAGCCGTGTACTGGTGGAGTTTGTCTCGGGACATCTTGATATCAAACAAAGTAGAGCAAAGGAGGTTGAATTCACGTAGGATGTGTGACGTCGGCCATCCCGCGTCCACCTTCTCCAATATCTCCCGTTTCTTCTCCAGAGTCAACACCACTCTCTTCCTCTTCTCAAGCAGCGGGGCCATCATTACACACACGATGAAGGTGTAAAGGAGCAGCAAGGCCTGCAGGAGGTAGGGGATCACCACAAAAGCAACCACGTGAGTAGCCATGACGAGAGCGTATGACAGCATCTTCACGAACCAGCAGCTGAGCGGGAAGCGAGAGGAGAGCGGACACAGGTGGGTGGCATGATAACATTGCTGGTTGGCGCACACAGTAAATTCAAATTGACGCAGTCCCAAAAAATCGGATTTTTTTTTTTTTTTTTTACCATCAGCCTACGATGTCCAAACAGTGGTGTAACCAGATAGTGATCGTCTGGAAAGTAGAGAGATTACTGTATAGGAATTTAGTCTGGTAGCACCTCAAGTCTGATAAAACTGAACTCCGGTCTATTGAAGTCCGTTATATCGAGGTTTTACTGAAATAAAATAAAATAACAGGCTGAGTAAGAGAGTTCTTAAGGACTGAAGTTGGCAAGGAAAGAAGATGGGGTGAGAGTTGGCAAGGGAACAAGAAAAGGTGGGAGTAGATTAGGGAAAAAGAATTATAGGATTGGCAAGAAAGGAAGATACAGCAGAGTAAGGAAGAGTTGGCCTGGGAAGATTAATGGACAAGAATGAGAAATGTAATGATAAAGCAATGTGACTGGCAATAAAGTACACTATGGGGAAGACCTCCAGCCACACAAGAGATATTTAAATGTGAGAGAATTGGTGAAGGAAGTGTAGCTTAACCCGCCGAGTCCCAACGACGTACGATGCAAGTCGCTACCTTTTTCCGCGGACAGACCCAACGACGTGCATCGTATGTCACGCAATTGCAATTCCCATTGTGTGCACATTTTTCAACATTCACAGGTGATTTTTGGTAGGCATATGTGGGAGACCTTCCTCTACCTGCTGTCAAGCGGGGATACTGCCTGGCACCTCCTAACCCCCCCTTCCCCCCCCTCCCACCCACACTGGGCAATTCACCTGTTAGCAGTATCATAGCCAGTAAAGGTATGTTGCCCCACGGTCTCTCCAATAACGAAATTCACGGTGAAAGTGATTCCTGAGGTGGAGGACAAAGAAACAAAGAAGCTAGAGGTAGAAACAAACAGAAGTGATGAGGTGGTAATGTCGTAAAGGAAGGTGCCATATACTGGGGTTTTGGGTATGTGAACAATGCTTATAAACGCCTATATTATTGTGTGAAAACCAATATAGACTTTTACTACACATAAATTCATACCAAATAAATGAAATAAATACATAATTTAAAGTGCCTTGAATTAGTTAACCCTTCCATAGTTCGTTTTTTTTAGCCAGGTACCCTGAAAATGAAGGAAAACGTAAGGTTAAGTGACACCTGTATCAACATTTTTTTACCTCAGGATCGTGATTTCACTATGAATTTTCGATGTTTCTCACCAAAAGCGAAGGTTTCAGCCAAAAACAAAAAGTCGAAAATCGGTCGGGATCTGGGGGTAGGTTGGGTAAAAAAACGGTCGGGACTGGGCGGGTTAAGGAGTGAGTATGTGCTGACAGATAAACCAGGAAACAGTCACAGCAACAGTGAGTGAGACAGAGAGATACTTTATTTCTGCTGCTGCTGTTTTGGCCCCAAGCTCATCTGTACATGAACTTGGCAGACTGCAGGCCAAAACTGCCCTTCTGCAGTCCACCATCCACCTTCACGGGGAAAGGAAGGGAGCTGAAAGAGCGCGCGCGTGCACACACACACACACACACACACCTACAACAATATTTGATCATCAGGTAATTGTGTCTATACTTGCTCCAACTTTAAAGTTTCACTGTGAGAGGTACAGTATTTCTAAGATATCCTGGCACCAAAGTGATTACATCCTATTTTAAAGGCAGTGGGAATAAAAGGCAAAATAGAAGTTAAGTGGAATAACAAGATGATGGAATTCATGGAGGGAAATGTTTTGGGAGAAAGGGTCATCACTGAGTATAGGATAGAAATACCTGAAAGTCTTACTGCAAAGATAAAAAAAAACAAAACATATGGCCAGACAGATACAAGGCTTTGGTCACATAATGGCATCTCTCTGCAGTGCTCAATCTCTACCAGGGACTGAGTTAGAGATCAAGCAGTACAGAGTGCAGCCATTAGATGACCAAGGCCAATGCATGCAAGCCTGTTGGAGCCCTTACAAATGAAGCAAAATAAAACAAAGATACAAACAGCCTGATGAGAGGTGGATGACATAGAGATGGTTGGAAACAGTGGCAGACCACAAGCACAATGGAAGGATACAATGGGGAAAGAAAGGACTGAGATACCACTGCCAGGGATGCAGTCAATTAAAGTTGTTCTATTACTAATACAATTACTATTATTTCAAAGCCCAGCTATTACAATTATTATTATCATTACAACATTTCAGTATATACAGTAAGCGCAGAAAGTATTAACGTTTTTTTGCCGACGTCATTCTTTTTCGCGTTAAGTGAAGTAGGGTCAATAATACCCTCCCCTGTGATGCGAAATGAGCTGACGCTTTTTCAACAGGAGCTGGCAACCCTGCT